>JAPMLY010001182.1:105000-125303 GCA_026401115.1 Tetraselmis chui
TCGTCGTCGGTCCCGCCTCGATCCGTGCTCAACCCCGCCCGAGGTATTAGCCGCTCCTCTCGACGCAGCTCGCCACCTAGCCGAGTCTTCTCTCCTCCTTCGGAGGCTGAGAAGAGAAAAAGAACTAGGCTGCAGACGGTGTCCGGCTGGCTCTCCTGCCCCCGAGCCAGATTTTCTCATGTCCCCTGTCCTTTTCCCGTCTGTTTCCACCACCTATCTGATCGCGCTGTGGCCGTCCGTGCCCTACCCTAGTGGTTTACGTTGTTAGGGGGCCGCCTTTACGAGCAGTGTGTTGTTACGATAACCCTAGGCACACTGCCTGAGGCGGCCTATCGATAACCGGGTACCGACTAGGGAAGGGGTTGGAAAAACACAGGGATCGAGTCGCCGGTCCTCAAAAGATGGTGGGTACGGGAATTTTTCCAAAAACCCCCCGTACCGGGCTTTTCCGGCGGCGGGCGATCCTAGTGACCACCGCCGTCAGACCGTGCCGCTCCTCCGGCTGCGACCAACCTCCGTCCTGCGTAGCAACATGCCTCGCCCCAAGGGGAGACCTAAGGCTCTCGCAGGGCTGGCGACTGCTAGCGAGCGCCGTCCCTAGCGCTGCTTTCCAGCTGTCCGCCGCCAGCTCCAACACCCTCGTCCCTCCGCTGATCCGTCCGTACCCCTCTTCGTCAAAAAATATTTCGCAAACGCCGCCCCCGCCCCATCGTCGGGAGAGTATCTACGAGTATTTAGTCGCGGAAAAGACATATCGGACTGGCCGAGCGGGAGATCCCTGTACCGGTGTACGGATATTATGTTTTCAAAAACCCTCCGTACATGGCTTCCCGACAGCTGCTGATCCCTCGGATCGCAGCTGTCGGTACCTCGTTCAGCCCCCTACCGTGCAAGGCCTGGCACGGCTATGGGGTTACCAGCGCCCACCACGTGGAGGCAGAGGTAGGTGCCGACGGGCCCGCGAGCGCACCCCTCTCCGGGGCCGCCGCCGCTGCGCCGCCGGCGGGCGCCCGCTCTCCACTTAAATATCTTTCCAAGACAAAGTCACTTGGCGAACAGTGAGGTAAGTCACCGTGCGAGTTTAGACTCTCGTCATTAGCACAACCTTCGAAAGTGAAGTCGAATCGTGCGTGTAGAGGTTGAAAAACGGGGTCAACCGGTTTCCAATCAATTGAATGTCTTGTTTTAAAGACATACGACTATCTCTTTGCTTGTTCTCGCGACGACGACCATCTACTGGTCTAGCAAGTGTCGCTACGGAAGTCGATGGAGGTGTCGCAGTGAGAACTTGCACCTCTGTCGTTAACAATGTCTCAAAACCACGACAAGAATATGTAGCCAATTACTCCAGCTCGTCCGAAGAGCATCCTTGATACCATCACTTCGGCTTGTTGGGCGTGTCGACTCGCGCTTTGCCCGTCAACCCCGGGCATTGGAAGAGACGGTGTCCCTTCTTGCGGCACTTGAAGCAATATCCCTCCTCCTCTTGTCGTTTACGCTCCCGAGGGGTCAAAGCTCCAACGATGGCGTTGAAGTCAATCCGGCCAATATGCACAGTGTTCGGCCACATAGTTCAAACGGTCACGACTTACTCACGTGGCCAAAAAAACCATTGAAATTAACTGACAACAATACTTTATCAATACCCGTCGATTTTAGCTTACCTTATTATGAGGCGACTTGTGCGGATGTTGGTGATAATATATGTGTTTATCCATTCGCAGTTCCTACTATTTTATGTAACTGCCAATTCCCGACATTTGCCACGCATGCGCACGTGACTAGCCGCGTGGATCGGGTGTGGGTGGCACAAGCATATATATGCCCTCGTTCCAAACACCTTCGTCAATGTGTTACGTCCAAAAAGACCAAATGGAACCCGCCCCTCGCTAATGTCCGTCGCCCTCATCCATTTGAAGAGAGCATTTTGTGGAACATGTATCATCCGGGTTTTAACGACTCGCTTGTTTTCCAAATACATCACCCGTATAGTAGCGGCGTGAATTTCCATGCTTCATTCACGCACCCGCAAATCCGCCCTCGTGCATTCAACACGGCATCCACGCCTCCAAACGCCCCCAACAAGTCCAAAAAGTTAGGGTTGCGTGGCTCCTTGAATGATATGGACTTCTGTATGAACGCTTGCGCAATGTTTGCGTGCGGTGCTCATGACGACGAGTGAAGTTCAAACTATTTATTGGGGTTTTATGGGCTTCATTCGACAAACTCGTTCTCCAACGCTTGCTTTAAACTCGCTATAATAAACAATCCGGAATGACGGATGACCATTTACTTGGGTATCGTCGTGCGTGACGTGATGAGAGGGGCACGCGTTCTCGACAAGCTTATGCATAATATCACATTGCACGGGTTCCGGGAACGTACCTTGTTTTTTCAAAATTCTTACAAGAAAAAGCAGTGGAGACCACCAAGCAAAGAGAAGAAAGGAGGAAACAACTTTAGCCCGAGGAACAGGAACAAGCCCGAAGGCATGCCATAGCATCAGCATTGTTTTTGACCGCGGATGATTTAAGATGGAACGCACTTTACTAAGAAGGGGATTCCATATCCCGTGCGGAATTGTGAAAAGCCCGTGTCTAACATTCCTAGCTTGATTCATGCCTCGAGCATCCGCGACTCGCGCATTCAAGCTCTACATCAAGCACTGCACTTGTCGCCCAAGGTCGCCTTATCGAATTGTCAAAAGTAGCCCCCATCACGCATTTGCTTATAAGTAATGTCTCTTTGTGGCACATACCATGGAATGGATCTCTATCGGTATAAACTCACTAGCTTTTCCGTTGTTACTTCGTTGACAGTTCCCACCCTACCAATGGGAGATTGTGTCAACCGTGAGAAGCATGGGAAACACAAATACCAAGATGTGACGCCAAAGCCTGCCACGGACAAAGGTTGTAATTCGACCGCCAATGCACGACTCAAAAGGTAACAAGGAAATCATATCATTAGAAAATGCACGAGCCACTCATCCAGTTTGCTGTCTTGGCGTCTTACCAAGGAATATACACAATATGCGTGGGGGACATCGATGAGATTAAAAGACTGCGCGCATACCAACCAAACGCAAATTGCCTCGCTCGCAAAAAATAACACATTTCCTCCTCAGCGTAAACCCATTCCATCCCATCACCCTCCCGATAGGCTTGCGGCTGCACATGGGTTGAGGCGAATGGGACAAGACGAGATAGGATAGGAACCAATATCCGTCAGCAAAATATACAGAAACCTTTCGCGCTGCGTTGCATTGTGACATTTTCCTGGCGGGTGGGCGCGGCCAGCGACACTGGCGCGCTTCACTGCCTGTAATTCAATCGCCGAGTAATAGTTAAAACTATGTAGGGTTGCATGAGGGGGTGGGGAAGACGATGCGCCTAGGCCTTGCGGCAGACGAAGAAGCCGTGGGAGAAGACTCCCTTGCTGGCCTGCACCTCCGCACGCTCCGACAGGGACTGCACCCAGTTGTCGAGGTACGCGTCAGTCACGCCCTCCTTCTTCATGTCCTCCCGGTGTACGCTGATCTGGCGCAGCATCTCGCGGAAGTACTTCTCGAGGTGGTTGCTGTTGTCCCACCAGGTCACGTACTGCATGCCCGCGTCCTTGATGGCCTGCAGGTACTGGCTAGGGCGGCCCATGATCGTCGTGGCATTGCGGTCGGTGAAGGAGCTGCGACGCGACAGTGGTAAAGTGGCATGTTGTCAGCGCACAATTAGATGAGCTTCACACATGATAGGATAGTTTTCCCAGCCCAATACCAGAAACTGACAAGCATGTACAGTGACGCGCACCTCTCCCCCCCCCCCCCCCCAACACACACACATACTCACACACGTACAATATATCCAAAGCCTCAGTTATAATCATAGATACATACAAATAACCTCCAAACACATACACACGGACCTCGACACAGATACACGTTTACATCGGCAAACAGACATGAATCCCCCCATTATACGCAAACAAAACCCATTCTCCTTCGTACATTCACTCTTAGACAAACCAACAAATGAACCAGAGCACACAAATAGATGCGTGCATGAATCCCACAAACTTACCACTCACAAAATACATCCAGATATACTATATGCATCACAGGCACGAACGCAGGTAATCAGCTTCGAATTGTCTGCCTTCCTCAACGGCATATAGACCCCAAAGTCCACGCAAAGACACAGCACCATACATGGGCTCACACACAGACACATACGTCATCACCACAACTTTACTACATCAGCCCACACTCTGAGTTGCCTCACCGCAGCGCCTTCTCGTCGGCATCGTCGGCGCCCATGAGGTCCGAGAACACAAACACACCACCGGGCTTGAGGCAGCGCTTGACCTCCTTGATGGTGAACACCTTATCGCCGGCGTGGCACAGCACCTGTGGCGGATCATCAGGGCAAAAGAATGACCGCTTGCCCCTGCCACCGCAAGCCGCCCTGCTCTCAGTGCCTACCCAACCCTGTTCTCCTAAACCCCCCCTTGAGCTAGACGCACGCTACTGATAACAAATATGTCTGCCGGCTAGATCATTGCTGAGAGTGACTCTGTCACAACCACCTAGTCCATACCATTTAGTTGATTGCAAAAATGGCGTGCAGGGCGATGGTAACCCCGTTCCCCCCAACCTACCTCGCAGCTGAAGCACGAGTCGAACGTGTTGTCCTCAAACGGCAGTTTCTCGTTGATGTTGCCCACGACGGCGTTCACCTGAACACAAATACATCAACAGCGACCAGTGACGGCGGTGCGGAGAAGAACACATCGCCTCTTCGCACTGCATTGGCAGCAACAGCGCCACCTACGTAACACAGGCCGTACGCACCTTCTCGGCAATACCAAGCTCCTTGCAGCGGTCCATATTCACCTTGTTCTGCTCGGGCCCGATGTTGATGCCCTACACGAAGCATGAAAATAAGCTTCGGCACTTCACCTCTAAGCTCTCGATCGACTCGAATCAACGCGTTTGCAATCGAGCGGCGCATTGAGATGATGGACAAGGTTAGACGAGGGGCGGACTTACCGTTACTTTGCAGCCAAAGCGTTGGGCCATTGCATGAGTGCCACCGCCGTGGCCGGAGCCGAGGTCAAGGAGGTGCGCGTCAGCGGAGATAGAGCCCGCCCAGTTCAAAAAGTCGAGCATGATGTTGGTGGTGGCCTCGCCCGACTCCTTCACGCCCCACGAAGGATCCTTAAACACGCCAAAATGGATGTCGTGGCCGCCCCCACCTGTCACCGCGAGCTAATCTGTCAGACTGAGATACTTACCGCAGAACAGATCACCGCCGCAGCGCGAACGACTCGCATGCGGTGCAGTCGTTACTGCGGAAAGTAGTCGCGTCTGAGCTGTTCCGTCAGCTGTCGACCGTCGTTTAAGAAACACACATTTTAGCGAGGGCGCGACTAGAAATCACAGATCGAAATGGAAATGGAGCATAGGAGAAAGAAGTTGAGACGCAGGCCGAACGGATCCCCACTGAAAATCCAAACTCCGCGACCCCATCGTACACGGATCTGCCGTTGGCGGGAGAACGCGAGCAAGACAAGAGTGCCGCCGATGACGGGATTCCAGATAACAGCAAGGATCGTGCAGGTTGGGTTTCTAAGGGAGGCAAGCCAAATCATTTGGAAAGCTGTGAGTCAAGGCCCTGTGATAGATCACCCCTGTCCCCGATAAAGTAGTCAGTCACGGCGTCACAGACGAAGGAAGCTACGGCAACCGCCACCAGTACTCTTTAATTTCCTGCTTTCAGGTAAGTATGGTGAGGTGGGAAAGCGGTGCTACAGTCGAAAAGATC
Source organism: Tetraselmis chui (assembly GCA_026401115.1). Lineage (NCBI taxonomy): Eukaryota > Viridiplantae > Chlorophyta > Chlorodendrophyceae > Chlorodendrales > Chlorodendraceae > Tetraselmis > Tetraselmis chui. The sequence goes on from JAPMLY010001182.1 coordinate 110,820, forward strand.
TGGCTGCTTTCGCAGCGGTCTAGCTTAAAGCAGCCTTAAAACCGCGTGAGTACGTCTAAAGATCGAATATGCAGGAAAACTACAAGAAGAAGCTTTAGCATCACGCGATGCAGGCTGTCGAGCGAAGACGTCGAGTTTGAGGCGGATGGGCTGCAACAGTGCGCACCCATCACATATTTGTAGAAGATGCGCGTGTGCTCCTGATCATACTGCTCCAAAACCTTGTCCGCAACCTCTTCCTTTGCGAATTGCTTGTCAACGAAGTCAGCCATGTTACGTAACGACGGGGATAGCGAGGGGCTACTTGAGTGATACAGGGATCAATTGTGTCAATGCGTAGATGGCTGTCGCCCGAGTGTCTATATAGAAAGAAGGGAGGAACTTGGCGACGAGTGGTTTCGGCGGCGCGGCTGAGCCAGCGCCGCTGGACCGCTCATCAGTTGAAACATTTTAAAGGTTTAAGCAGAAATGAAGACTTAACAGACATGGGTTTTGAGTTATGACCGAGTTTCCATTTAAATAAATCGGCTTAATTTCAGCAAGTAATCCAAATTTCGGTGCGGTGCAGCATGCCTCGAGCGGGAGTCACATGATTGCCAGGCTGGCTAGAGCTGCAGCCAAACCTACAGATAATCAGACGGGAAGACATTTAAGCCGTAGGATGATATTGCTGCGCCTGCTTTAATTCTCTACTCTGGCTTGATTACCATGAATCATCAATCCTCATTACCAATGTCATATTTTTGCTTACAAGAAGAACCAGATGAGCACGGACAGGGAAAGTGGGAGGGGAAACAAGAGGGCAAGAGTGACAAGAGGATCACGGAATCCAAAGCACAGCAAAAGGAAAGCACTACATTGTGCATAAACCTAGCAGATTAAACTAAGGAAACTCTTAAGCCACGCCGAGAATGCAACACTTGGAGGCGACAAGCGGCGCCTCACGCGCCGCTCGAGGAAGCACGGGGACGCTTGCGGCCCATGGCGCGGGTGAAGAGCGCCGTGGTTGGAGAAGGCATCCCAGCCGAGGAAGAAGCGGCCTCCGTGCCGTCCGCAGCGGCGGACAAACCACGCAAGACGTTGTCCACGTGAGCAACATGGACGGCGAGAGAGACCTTTCGACGCCAGGAGGCCAACAACTTGCCCACGTGCATCCCTTTAGATGCGGCTGCCTGCTTGGCTAGCTCCGCCAAGAAAGCCGTGGCGTGGCCGCCAAGAGTACCAAATTCCGTGACTGCAAAGGGAATGAAGCGGATGTCGGGGCGACTCCTCAACCCCTCCGAGTACTTCTCGAACTTGGTCTTCTCAGCATGGCGGAGAGCGACTTCGGGTGACGGGGGGCTAGACACGCCGAACAAACCGGAAACCACGGCATCAAGGGCAAGTTTTGAGCCTCGGATGCCGTGATAGTGCAAGACACCCACATCCGCGGGGAGACCGTCGTTGCCGTTGGGGAGTTGAACTAACATCGTGGGATCTGTGAGAACCTCGACGCCAACCCCGAGTGCGCCACGAACCTCGGAGATGATTTCCGCAAGGGCCGTCACTAACCAAGAGTGAGCGGTGTGGACCGAAGCATCTCCGCCGCAACGAGCCAAATGGTCCGCAAAAGCAGTGGCCCACGCATCATCCGACATGTCAACACCCGCCGACGAGAACGCACCCCGCATAGCTTGAACCGAGAGGTGGCAAGAAGCACAAGCAGTGGGGGAGCGTAGAGAAGAGAGGATGCGAGATGAGGGTAGGCCGAAGATGCGACAGACCGCGACGCGGAAAACTGCGTCGTAGTGCTCAGGGAACTTGTCACGGAGCTCGCCCAGGCGACCCGAAGTAGGCGGGTCCGAAGCCAAAAACGCAAGGGCGCCGTGGCCGAGACGAGATAGAAAACGCCTAGACTCCGGCCGAGCGCGGTTGGAAAACGTGGGAGCGAGCTTCGCGAAGCGAAACAAGTTGACGCGCTACTGATGTCGGCTTGTAGCTTTGGAAAGATGTCCGTGGCAAACGCAGAAAGAGGGACGAGCGAGGGTAGGCCATCAAGGGACTGGGCAATCTGCTCGTTGTTTGATCGGGCTTCGGCAACGCAGCCGGCGCGAGCCACCGTTGGACGTTTCGGGGGGAGCATCGCTAAGGCTGTGGTTATCAAGGGTTCAGACTCGGCGAGAGCGTGAGAACCGCACGCAGCGTCCAAGCGCGCCCACGACGAAGCGAGTTCTAACGACCACATGGGTTCGTTATCGCCGTCGTCTCCGTCCGGTGTACCATGCCTACGGGACACCGCTGTGGTCATAGCACTCGCTAACCGTCCATACATGGTCGGCTCCATTGGAACATCGTCTTGGGAATCCCCGCGCACGCGAGCGTCTTGTGTTGCAAGGAAACGAATAGCTGAGCCCACTGCCAAACCGGCCGCTCCGGCATGGGCCGCATCAGCCAAGGCAGCCAAATCCCCCACCCCCATGCCGCCGAAACGTATGGGAAGAGACATCTCGGAGCGAGTGTTGCCGGGTAGGCTAGATGCGGGAAGGCCCAATATCTCAGCCGCCACATCTAGGGTGGCATTGTCAGCGCGCTCGAGGAATGTTTCGACGGTGTCACCGTAGCCCTCACCCCTGCCAAGACCTCGGGGGACTGTACGGGCAAAGTGTCCGAAGCGGCGGTTGCAATGTTGATGGATACGAAGCGCAGTGTGAGTGTGCCGGTGAGCCGCTAGACCCCTTAGACGTTCGCCGTAGGCCTCATACTTACTTAAGGCCGTTTCGAACACGTCTCGAGCAAAATCGGATGTACCCATTGGCCCCCCCAATACTTTCGTCCCTTCCGTGGAGACATTTACTCCCCGCATGATGTGGCCGTCGGGTAAGTTATCGAAAGCATCACCGACACCCAAAGGGGAATACAAACAGTTTTTGCGGATGGTTACGGTGAGGCCAACGCTAGCATACGCCTCCGGCATAGCGTCGCCAATAGCCACGAGAGACGGAGGGGGTCCCAAGAAGTGAACATCGTCAGAATAACCGCAGACAACGGATTCGTTCGGGGCAATCGCAGCCAATTGCTTGTATACCCTGGAGGCAACAATTGCGAAGAACATGGCCCCGAGGACGCAACCTTGATGGACTCCGCGGGTACTCGGAATGCGCATGGCCGGGCCGTGAGCATTTGATGAGTCGTAAACGTACAAGGTAGATGGACGGCCATACAACATAGTAGCGACGCGGAGGAACGGTCGAAGCGCGGGATTTGCGGACAACTCCTCAAACAAGGGACGCCGCAGGAACTCGTTGAACGCGTTGGATGCGTCGCCTTGCATGTCCGCCCAGTCCGGTGAAGCGTCAAGCTCGGCTCGAACCATGAATTGTACGATCTCAACCCCGCCGCGAACGCCGACGCCGAATTGGTGCCGAGCAGCCAACCATTGAGACACTTCGTCACCAATTACGGCGAGAAGCGCGCGATTCGCGAAACGAACTAAAACGGAGCCAATTCCAATCGGGCGCAACGTCCCCTTTTGGTCGCGAAGTTCTTGCTCTTGTGCGCGTCGTTGTTCGGGATCGAGCTTGTCTAGCGGGATAAGTGTGGCAGAGGCAAGGAATGAAGCAACGCCGGGTGGAACCTCTGCGTTCACGATGGCTTCGGCTAAACCGGTGAGAGAGCAAGGGGAACCCAACGCGCGAAGAGTTTCAAACCTCCAACCGTCGACGTGAGGACTAGATTTTCGAGGGCATCTAGCAACGACCTCCATAATATCGACTTCCGAAGCGCGGAGTTTGATGCGAGGGAGGGAGAAGGGATCCGGCAACACGTCCGCGAGGTCGTCATCGTCTTGTGGGTGCAACCGTGATAATTCCTCGTGCACCCCACGACCACTTGCAACGGGGTTGGAGCTTAGGGCCTCTATAGCACGGCGGTACTCCCCAACCGCAGCTAGACTAGCCGCCCGGTTGGCGACCTTGGCCGAGACGCCGTTATGAAAGGGTTGCGAAGGGGAGATGGGGTCGGTACCGGCCCTCGAAAGTGAGGTAGGTGGCGGTGCCCGCCCATTGGTAAGGGATGCGTGGGCGCGAGCGGCGGAAAACAATGTATCAAGATCTTCTGACGCCCAATGGGCTAAGCCGTTGTCACGGTAATCGGCGACCTAGTCATGGGGCAGATGCCCCGCAGAAGTGAAATCAGCCATGGGGCGCAAAACTAAGCGCGGGAATAAAAGCAACGCCGCCCAAGCCGCTTCCGCGGAAGCCCCTTGGGTGGCCCTACCGCGGAAAGACAAAACGCAACCGACAAGTTCCTCGAAGACCGGCTTGACGAGGCGTACCACCGAAGGGGGGACGCCGTTCGAGGACGTACTAGATCGGAAAGAAAGGAGGTAGGACTCGAAGAAGGCTTTAGAGTTCTCCCCGCCAGTGGCCCCATGATTAAGGCACCATTGGACGGCGGGGGGCAAGGACTGGGGATGCGGCGGGGACGGCCGACCACGCGGGAGCGAAGCACCGTATGCCGGCTGTTGGGATGGCGTAGTATTGCGGTGAGAGCAGGAATGTAGGTGTCTACTAAGGCCACCGCTCCGAAAGTATCGTCCGCAAAAAGTGCACGGCGCGAGAAGGTGGCGATCGGCATCCACAACTGGGCAATTGTCGGGCGCAAAAGTGCACGTTGTCGCGGGGGAGTTTAGATGGGCGCATAGCGCTTGAAGGGTCGGGAACGACGCTAAGCAACTAACGCACCTCAAAGGAGCGGGGGGTAAAAAACGAGACGGTGTATGTCCAGGTCGTAAGGCATGCGAAGGCGCTTGAGCGTTAGTAGGTGATGATGTCGGAAGGTCACCCGGAGCGGGGGCCATAGGGCACGACCTTGCCCCGCCGCCGGGCGACCGGCCTAGAGGTGGCGGTGGAGGACGCCGATGACTATGTCCCGGCCGGGTCGCCGCGGCGGACATCCGGGGTGGCACGTGTGTCGCGTCCTAATATAAGTAGAACACGCCGGGTCGAAGAAGGGGGGGGGGGGGGGGGGGGTATGTGGCTTGGACTATACCGGAAGTCGCTCGAGGTGGCGTTGTGGCGTGCCTTGGAGGGAAGATTCGCCGCCGACGTGGTGGGCTCCTCGATGCCGGTCCGTCGCGCCTCTAACCTCGCGTTGCTTGTAGTGGGGAGCCTTGGAGCCCGCGATGGAGATGCTCAAGAAAAGAGCAAAGAAGCTATTTGGTACCCGTGTACCAACCACAGCAAGAGTCGGAAGGCAACTCCGTCGTACAACGCCGTATCGTAGCGGGGCGCCAAGCGATAAAGGACGACCTTGCAAATAGCGGGCTCCGAGTACGGGTAGCGATTAGAATGAACTTAGAGCACTACTGAGGCGCCCGCCGGCGGCGCAGCGGCGGCGGCCCCGGAGGGGGGTGCGCTCGCAGGCCCGTCGGCATCCCCTCACCTCCCCGTGGTGGGCGCTGGAAACCCCGTAGCCGTGCCAGGCTTGGCACGGTAGGGGGCTAAGAGGGCCGACAGCTCGATCCGCGGGATCAGCAGCTGTCGGGAAAGCCCTGTACAGAGGGCTTTTGAAAAAAATAATTTCTGTGCAATACCGGCACCAAGATCTCCCGCTCGGCCCGTCCGATATGTTTTTTCGCGTACAGATACTACTAAGGACAGTCCTACCTCGAGGGGGTGGGACCTGTACTTCAGGAGCGTTTGATTGCGAGGAGGGTACGGCCGGATCTGCGGTGGGGGGTGGGTGTTGGAGCTGGTGGAGGCCAGCCGGGAAGTAGCGCCAGGAAAGGGCGCTCGCTAGCCGCCGACCAGCCCTGTGCCGGTCGACACTTCTCAGGGGGGGAAGCAAGACCTGGAACAGGCCGGTGGCCGGTCGCAGGCGGAGGAGCGACTATGTGAGGCGGCGGAGATCCTCTGGATCAGCCGCCGCCGGAAAGCCCTGTACGGAGGGCTTTTTTGGAAAATTAAAATAATGTCCGTACCCGGCGTCGAGCTAGTTGGGGAGCAGCACCAGGGTAGGGCGCTCACTAGCGAGCCGCCACGCCGACAAGATACATCTCCCGAGGGGGGAGGAGTAGGCTTGGGCGGCAAGGAGGCCTGTCGCGAAGGACGGAGCGACAAGATCTGGCGACGACGACCCTCCGGGTCGGCGCCGCCGGAAAACCCGGCACGGAGGGTTTTGACTAATTTCCGTGCACCCGCGGCCCGACGGATCCGGCTACGGCGACCTGACCCCCCCCCCCCCCTCCTCGATACCCACTACCGGATAGACGAGACCCTTGCGGGGGGGCCCGGGTAAGCGCGGAGGCCCCTGTTTCAACAAAGTCTGCTAGGTGGACGCGCATCAGAGGGGGGGAGGGTACGGACGCAGGCCGGACTACCTGACAGGTACCCGGGTACCAGACAGAGAAAAAACCGGGAAATGAGCGGGGAAAATTCAGGTGCGGAGGCAGGAGCGCCCATTTTTTCTATGTCTATGTGTCTTGGTCCCCCCCACCTGCCCTGGAGGTGACGGGGGACCTCGACAAGGAGGACCGTCGCGTCGGTGGATGCGGCGGCGACCTTGGCGGGGCTTACGGGATGGGGCGGCGGGATCGACGAGCGACCGCGCGAGGAGGGGTTTTTTGCCAGCCTTTCCCCTCCTATCTTCGGCAAGACCGAAGTCACGCGGGAGCTAGATTAGGCTGGCCCGTCGTCCCTCCCGAACGCCGACCGGCCTCGGCCGGTCGGCACCCCGGTTCGGTGGGAGCGGGCCGAGCATCGTGAAGGTCGAGCAGCAGTTTAGTTTTGCATTTCTCGACAAGTGGATTTATTTTTAGATCTGATTTTCTTGATTACAAAATTATTACGCTGTTACTGCTTAGGCGGGGGGACTGTGGCAATTACTGCGGTTGCTTACAGCTTTTTAACTCCCGAGGAACGTCGACACACAGTGAAGCTTGGTGTGTCGATAGGTGTACCTGGTCGAAGAGACCCGGGCCCAACTTGCTAATAAGTCATGTATGGCGAAGTAGAGTGGCCCGAGAGACAGCAGTCGGTCCAGTTTGCCGGCACATGTTGTGAACAATTTCAATTTCAATTTCAGCACTACTGAAGTTGTAGTACCCGTACAGTGATAGCGATGCCGCGTGCCGATGCCTTGAGCCTTGCTGAAGGGGATGACCACGCGCGGGCGAAAGTTGTAGCGGTACCGGTAGCGGCCAAGGGTCTCGAGGATGCCGATAATAGGGGCGGTACGGGTAGTTGTACCCGGTCACGGGTCGAGCGACGAATAAAAGATCCCGGGAGGGTCACGCTGGCGATGGTACAAATAAAACGCACCGGAGCCGCCGACGGCGAGTGACCGCGGACGATAAAAAGGAGAACTTTATGTACAGGTACCGCGCGATGCCACAGCGTAGGAGAGCGCCGAGACAAAAGCAAACACGAATAGGCGGGCAGGCGTCACGCTCACCGCTACCAAGTTCGGAGCTCGCGGGCTCCCGACCCAAGCTCAGCCGCGCATGCACATGCGGTGGCGGCGGATTGACATGCGATTGGCGGCGGATAAAAAACAATGTCATAGCTCATACAACATTATTTCATAGCGATTACATATTACATATAATGTATGGTCAGATTGTTTTAAATCCAGAGGTTTGCAAAACTTACTTACATATATGACAGAACGCACACCTGAACGGTAAAGCGTTACTATAAAAGCGGTGCGTCTTGCCATGTCCTCGAGGCAACCCTCGAGGACTGAGGAAACGCCTCGCGCAACGCCCCATGCCCTGCCGCCAGCAACAATAGGTAACGGCAACCCCTTAAGCCGTTGCAACCCCCGAGCACTTGCACTCTTTGCTTTGCGCTCGCCCATCTGGCTCGCGCAATTACAGTCTCGACTTTCGTAGTCGAGCATGGTGGCAGTTTACATCGTCTCATGCGCACTCGAGCGTCACGAGACACTTCCCGACATTCTAGGCCGCCGTCCAACACCATGTAGCCTGAGGAGTCTACCTCCGCGCCCGGAGTCGACGTTCTACCCTCTGTTCATGAGCAGCGTACCTTCGAACATATTCAAATCGCAGTCTCGACCCTCGAACTCCGGATTTCTGAGCAGATTCAGGCGTCTAACACCGCCTTACTCGCACAGGTTCAACGTTTGACATGCCCACATGTGCCCACGAATCAGCAGCAACCCATTCTCCCTGACGCGACCATTGCGACTGAGGGTGGTAAGGCGGCCCGAGAGCCACCTATCGACCAGCTGAACGACGACCCCGAGCTTCACGAGCCCGAGTTCGTCGACTTTGCCACCTACGAAAAAGTCATCCTTGCCGGCTTGGAACGCCCCCCCCGCAACATTGACGAACCCCGCCTATGGACGCTAACGGACGACACGGCGCGTTCCCTCAACAACAGAAAATCTCAAGCGGGGTACGACGAGTACCTCCACATTGGGTGCTATGCCTTCTTCGACAGTTGTGCCAACGCGGCAATCGGCGAGGCTTTGGACGCGCTATAAGCCGGCCCTCCTCTACTAGCGGAGCCGGCGGCAACCGTTGCCCTCATCAAAGCGGGTCATCGCACCCACACAGCGACGGAGGAGGCCGCCCGTACTCGATTGGGCTTCCTCCGCCTCACCAAGGGCGGACAAACGAGCTCGGATTCGGACCGAGTGTTCGCCGAACTCGCCCACGACCGTTTCTGCCGTCCGCGCCCTACCGCGGTCTCCGGCCCATTGGACGAGCTACGCCAAGCGTTCGTCGACAGAACGCCCGAAGTCAGCATGCATGCCGCCAGCAAAGCAACTGTTGGAGCAGCGTTCGCGAAGGCAACGCCGGACAAGCCATCCGGACATGACGCCAAGGCCAAGAAGGCGGCCGCCGACAAGCGCAAGGCCGCAGCAGCAGCAGCAGTAGCAACAGCAGCAACGGCGGCCGGAACTAAGCCCAACGACGGGACCAAGCCACCCACGAAGAAGTGATGGTGTGACCCGCCGCGCCGATTCTTGCTCCCCGTCATCCAACTACATGCGTCACCGTGTGCAACTAAGATGGCGGGAGTGGGAACACATCGGAGCGAGCGGCCAAGTCGTGAACTGGATCCACCATCGCGTGTGGGTCAAGTTCAAAAACGGCCTACGTCCAAAACCGTTCAACCACGGAATTTCCATGAAGGACGCCACCCAACCCCATCTAGACTTCCTATCTACCGCATTGCCACGCTTCGAAGCATGCGGAGCCTGGGAACGCGCCTACACCCCCCGATACATCTCCCGCATGCTTCTCGTCCCCAAACCCGGAGTGAACAAGTCGCGTTTGATTATCGACCTACGCGAACTCAACAGTTACTGCGCGGAGTTCAACACGTAGTCGTGCGAGACCCTCACACACCTCCGCCATCTGTCCCGCCTGGGCGACTACTTCGTCTCCCTCGACCTCACATACGGCTATTACACACTCGGCATTCGGGAGGAGGACCGCGGCTTCTTCACAGTAAATTACAGAGGCAAGCTCTGGCGCCTCGCGTGCCTCTCGATGGGCTGGTCCGGATCCGCCTACTACTTTTGCAAACTCACAGAAACGTTCAAAAACTACCGGCCCCCGCCGGCGGCGCAGCGGCGGCGGCCCCGGAGGGGGGTGCGCTCGCAGGCCCGTCGGCATCCCCTCACCTCCCCGTGGTGGGCGCTGGAAACCCCATAGCCGTGCCATGCATGGCACGGTACGGGGCTAAGAGGGCCGAGAGCTCGATCCGCGGAATCAGCAGCTGTCGGGAAAGCCATGCACACTGCACACTAGGCTTTTGAAAAAATGATTTCTGTGCAATACCGGCACCAAGATCTCCCGCTCGGCCCATCCGATATGTTTTTTCGAATACATATACTATTGAGAACAGTCCTACCTCGAGGGGGTCGGACTTGTACTGCAGGAGCGTTTGATTGCGAAGAGGGTACGGCCGGATCAGCGGTGGGAGGCGGGTGTTGGAGCTGGTGGTCGCCAGCCGGGAAGCTGCGCCAGGAAAGGGCGCTCGCTAGCCGCCGACCATCCTTGTGCCAGTCGACACTTCCCAAGGGGGGAGGCAAGACATGGCACATGCCGGTGGCTGGTCGCATGCGGAGGAGCGGCTATGTGAGGCGGCGGCGATCCTCAGGATCAGCCGCCGCCGGAAAGCCATGTACGGAGGGCTTTTTGGAAAACTAAACTAATGTCCGTACCCGGCGTCGAGCTAGTTGGGGAGCAGCACCATTGTAGGGCGCTCACTAGCGAGCCGCCACGCCGACAGGATACATCTCCCGAGGGGGGAGGAGTAGGCTTGGGCGGCAAGGAGGCCAGTCGCGACGGAAGGAGCGACAAGATCTAGCGACCACGATCCTTTGGGTTGGCGCCGCCGGAAAACCCCGTATGGAGGGTTTTGACTAATTTCCGTGCACCCGCGGCCCGACGGATCCGGCTACGGCGACTTGACCCCCCCCCCCCCCCCTCCTCGATACCCACTACCGGATAGACGAGACCCTTGCGGGGGGGGGTGGGTGAGCGCGGAGGCCTCAACCTCAACAAAGTCTACTAAGTGGACGCGCGATCAGAGGGGGGAGGGCACGGATGCAGGCCGGACTACCTGACAGGTACCCGGGTAACAAACAAAGAAAAAACCGGGGAAATGAGCGGGGAAATTCAGGTGCGGAGGCAGGAGCGCCCATTTTTTCTATGTCTATGTGTCTCGGTCCCCCCCACCTGCCCTCGAGGTGACGGGGGACCTCGACAAAGAGGACCGTTGCGTCGGCGGATGCGGCGGCGACCTTGGCGGGGCTTACGGGATGGGGCGGCGGGATCGACGAGTGACCACGCGAGGAGGGGTTTTTTGCCAGCCTTTCCCCTCCTATCTTCGGCAAGACCGAAGTCACGCGGGAGCTAGATTAGGCTGGCCCGTCGTCCCTCCCGAACGCCGACCGGCCTCGGCCGGTCGGCACCCCGGTTCGATGGGAGCGGGCCGAGCATTGTGAAGGTCGAGCAGCAGTTTAGTTTTGCATTTCTCGACAAGTGGATTTATTTTTAGATCTGTTTTTCTTGATTACTATTAAATTATTACGTTGTTATTGCTTAGGCGGGGGGACTGTGGCAATTACTGCGGTTGCTTACAGCTTTTTAACTCCCGAGGAACGTCGACACACAGTGACGCTAGGTGTGTCGACAGGTGTACCTGGTCGAAGAGACCCGGGCCCAACTTGCTAATAAGTCCTGAAAGGCAAAGTAGAGTGGCCCGAGAGACAACAGTCGGTCTAGTCTGCCGGCACATGTTGTAAACATCAATTTCAATTTCAATTTCATCAACTACCTGCGACGGGCAATGTAAAATATAATTTCCAAAAAAGCAGCGGAAATCGTCTTCTTTTCATTTTCGGCGTTTTGGGGGGGATGTGCGACGTGAATTCATCATGCAACGTCTTTGTGCAGCTCTTCAAGGCACTTTGGGTTCCTATGTCCGCGACGCTCTTCGGGAGGGCAGTGCTGACGTTGTGGCATGCCTTCATGTTCCTCGGGCTTAGTTTTTTTCCTCTTTTCTTCTTTTTGCTTGGTGGCCTCCACTGCTTTTTTTTGTAAGAAATTGTTTTGCTAGAAAAAGCAGCGGATACCACCAATGTAACATAATTCCAATATACTTCATCGCCGAAGAAGCAAATCTTCAGGTATTTTTACAGGAAAAAGCAGTGAGAGCCACCAAGCAAAAAGGAGCAAGGAGGGGAAAACCCCACATACCTAAGCCCGAGGAACATGAAGGCATGCCACAGCATCAGCACTGCTACCCTCCTGCAAAGCGTCGATGAAGCAATTTCTTCCCGATCGACACATCAATGTTACCTCTCGTACCAATAACTTTATCGATTATAGTTATTGCAAGTGATGGAAGTGCCGATGACGATCCTTCCTAGACCTAAAGACAAAAGCTTGAAAACGCAGAAACGTCATGAAAGCATGTGCCGGCGTTGATGATCCTCGGTCATGGCTACATGCAGCGACATTTCACGGTGATTTACGGATCCCATCTTCCGCCCCCGCGTTCCTTCACCAATTGCCACGAAAAAAAGCGTAATCACAAATGCCAATCAAGGCATGCGCCTCCGAATTGGCGAGGCATGTCGTTCCCGTTGGCAACTTGGCACACGTGTCAAGCCACTACGTCGTGACAATGCGGAGGCGAGCGAGGTGGCGGCTTGCGCATGCACGTACCCCTCAACGGCTTCAGTGCGTGTTGAAAGCAATAAAAGACAATGTTCCACGTGTATTTTTTATCAAAGTACTAGGGCTTGGACATCAATAATTTCGCGCATTTTTCTTAACCCTATAGGACAAGAAAACACGGCTGCGCGCTAATCCGCCGTGCGTCATGTCGAAATACTAAAAGGAAAACGCCTCGGCCGTCTGTCAAATTCGAAAGGCACACAAGAAGTGCAATGCGAAGCCCTACAGCTCCACACGGTCAAATGTTTCATGTCAACTTGAAGGGTTTCAATATACCCCACTAAACTCAAATTATATTGAATTTCTTGTCGAACTTTAATCCTTGAGCGTGGTACATTACATGTACCCGGAAGGTTGAATGTTCCCATGCTCCGGCCATAAAATATCTAACGAGCTCGACTTCCACAAAGAGGAGGTGCTTGGGGGTGGCATATATATGAGAGGGAGATACCTTAGTTGAATGAAGGGATGGTTGGTTGTTTAGGAAGGGGATAGCGGCATCTTCCCGGATATAACGTAAGACAAGTCCGTTCGCGCCGCCATTTTTTCAATCATGCTAGTTTTCGCCGTATGCGATAACGCTTGAAATTTGAATCGGATGTGTATGAATCGGTACGGCGATGCACCCCGTCCCTATCTATTGGCCACGGTCTTCTTGCTTGTCGTACTTATCGCAGAGGCGGGAAGGGGGGAGCAACCTTTCTTGCGCTCCTTGAGCTTGGTCTTGCTCTTGTCATGCTTGTCCGTTTGTTGTTAAGTCGGCATGGCTTGTCCGGGCGCAGCTTTCCGCGGCTTTCAATTGTGCAAATACTTGGGCCTTGGTTGCTCTTGTGATGTTGACTTCGAGCCGCTTGGGTTCAAGGGATGAGAGTAGGCCGTAGACGACATAACCTCCTGCTTCATAAGCGACAGTTTCGAAGTACTTGAAGCATACGAGGCGCTCTGCGACTCGTTCCTCGCCATTGAGGATCTTCTTGGTTTTGTCGCGCCGTCTGAGGGCAAGTAAGTCCCGCCTCCCCCGCTCTTGTCAATGCGTGGTTTGTTTGTATCGCTGCGTTGATGCGGGCGTGGGCGTTCGTATTCTTGTCGGGGGTAAAGTTTTCCCAACGCAGCTTGCCATACTAGTCTCGATTGCCACGTTAGTGATAGAGGGCGTTAGTGGTAAAGGTCGCCAACCGAGAAGCTCTCGATACTCGTATCGTGACGAGATGCGGGTGTTCTCATGGAAAACTTGTCGGCCTCCTCGTGTTGGGGATTCAAACATGCATGGCGCGGAGAAGCTGGTTGGAGGGGGGGGGGGGGGCACTCGGCGAATGTTCGTCAAGAGTACTCGATCCGTCCACTTGATTGTGCCCGTGATATAGTCGGCATATCGAGCGTCGATGACCTCGTTTCGTCCACCTTCAGCTAGCCTTATCGTATTCGACTGTGGGTTTTACCCATTTTGTAAATGGTGTTGGCGCCGGAGCGCTGAATATCGACTGGACTTGGGCTATAAATTGTTGCACAACACTTGTTTGCAATCGCAACATGCTAAGCGGCTTTTCCGGCGCGTCGCCGGGCGGAACGGTGTAGAGGTCGTTAGGCAGTTTGTCTTCTATTGGAACTCGGGAGTGTATTTTCAGCGTCGTGCAAGACACGTAAGTGATCAACACCTTGCGTTGCTTCCGATACTGCATGTCTATGGTTATGTGAAATTTGAAATTTGAAATTGTTTACAACATGTACCGTATGCGCCGGTTTTTCACCAAAAGCCGGATGCGTCGGCTGCTGTCTCTGGGCCCTCCCAACTATGCCATACAGGGAACTTACAAGTCAGGGCTAGACCGTTAACCACCTAATCCAACCTCTCCAAGGGTGTTCGGGGGTTTTACTCCCCCCCGGGGAGGGTGCAATTAGAGGCGAAGGTTGTGTGCATTCAGGGTCGTGCGAGGGGGCAATGTGCGGATGCGCGGCGGGAGGTCGTGCGGGACTTGATGCGGTATATGCGTAGGAGGTGATGCAGCCATTGGACAGTATGCGTATGGAGTTGTGCAAGAATGCGAGATGTGTCGAGATGTGCTTTGGAGACGAGTTTATCTGGAGGGTCGGTGCGGGCGGTGAGAAGGGAGGTGAGACTCGTGATGGTGGAGGAGTGCGGTGTACCTGTGCGGCTCATGACTATGGGGAGGATGTCGACCACTGTGCCTGGCCAGTGGTTTCTGATGGCGTTCGCAAGGGGTGTGTATTTGTCACGTATGAGGTCGGCTGTGTGGGAGAGGTTGTTGTCTGTGCAGTACTTCCAT
>JAPMLY010001183.1:0-19102 GCA_026401115.1 Tetraselmis chui
GTGGGGGGGGGGGGGGGGGGGGGGGGGGGGGAGGCGACGCCCCTAGACAAGCAGAGGCAGCTAGAGCTCATAGGTATGCGCTAGCATATTTTTCCCCTACTCATGCTCCCAAGCTTTCGATGTCTATGCCCAACATGCCAGCACCCGTGGGGATATAATCTCCGTGGATGGTGGGTACGGAATTGTTTAAAAATTACCTCCGTACAAGGCTTTTCCGGAGGCGGCTCATCCCAAGGATCTCCTCCGCATGTCCGTGCCGATCCTCCGCCCGCGGTTGTCCTCATGTGTTGATGGTGTCGCGCTCCGCCCCCCGGATAGGTCGACTTCAATATCGCTAGTCAAAGTCCAACGAGTGCCATGCTATGGCGCCACTTCACGCAAGGCCGTCGCCATCTCCAACGCCTCCTTCTTGCCGCCTATTCCCCCATACCCTCCTCACCGGTTTGTCTCCAAATACATAGCCCTCGCCTACATCCTCATAAGGAGGAAAATACATATCGGAAGGGCCAAGCATGAGGCCCTTACGATGGTGGGTACAAAAGTCATTTCTTAAAATTCGTCCTACATCACTTTCCCGACAGATGGTGATCACGCGGATCACAGTTATCGGCTCACCCCGCCTAGATCCCCACTTTGCTTGGCCTATCTAGCACGGCTACATGGTTACCACCGCCCACCACCGTGAGGTAGGAGTTAGACCCGACGGGGCGCCCGCCGGCGGCGCAGCGGCGGCGGCCCCGGAGAGGGGTGCGTTCGCAGGCCCGTCGGCAACTACCTCTACCTCCACGCGGTGGGCGCTGGTAACCCCGTAGCCGTGCCAGGTTTGGCACGGTAGGGGGCTGAACCGGGTACCGACAGTTGCGATCCGCGGGATCAACAACTGTCGGGAAGCCATGTACGGAGGGTTTTGGAAAAGCATAATATACGTGCACCAGCACAGGGATCTCCCGCTCGGGCAATCTGATATGTTTTTTCAGCGACTAAATACTTACATATACTCTCCCGTCGTGACAGGAACGATGTCTGCGGACTGTTTTTGGCGAAGAAGGGTACGGACGGATCAGCGGTGGGATGAGGGTGTTGGAGCTGGCGGCGGATAGCTGGGAAGAAGCGCTAGGGCACGGCGCTCGCTAGAAGTCGACAACTATGTGAGTTTTATGTCTCCCATGGGGGCGAGACTTGAAGCTACGCAGGACGGAGGAGGATCGTAGCCGGAGGAGCGACACGGTCTGGCGGCGGAGGTCCTAAGGACCATCCGCCGCCAAAAAACCCGGTACGGGGGGTTTTTGGAAAAATTCCCGTACCCAACATCTTTTGTGGCGCGGCGACTCGATCCTTGTGTCCGACCTACCCCTTCCCTAGTCGGTACCCGGTTATCGACAAGATGCCTCATGCAGTGTGCCAAGGGTTATCGTAACGGCACACTGCTCGTATAGGCGGTCCCCTAACAACGTAAACCACCGGGGTAGGGCACGGCCGGCCACATCGCGATCATATAGGTGTTGGAAACAAACGGATCAAGGACATGGGACAAGAGAACATCTGGCACGGGGGCATGAGAGCCAGCCGGACACCGTCTGCAGCTTAGTAATTTTCTCTTCCTAGCCCCCGAAGGAGGAGGAAAGACTCGGCTAGGTGGCGAGGTGCGTCGGGAGGAGCAACTACTATCTCGGGCGGGGATGAGCACGGATCGAGATGGGACCGACGAAGACCTGAGCGACGGGGTTTTTCACATGCCTTTCCCCCTAGCTCCGGCACGACCGGAGTCGCACTGTACCCGAGGTCAGGCAAGTTCGCCTCTACCCGCTCAAGCTGACCAACCTCGTTGATTAGCATCCCCGCATGGGCTGGAGCATGCCGCGTATCGTGGAGACTAGCGACACTTTTTGTTTTATACTGTATCCAAAAAAATACGTAGAGATCGAAAAATGATAAATACCTAGTTACGTGTATGTTCTAGACGGTATCGTGAATGCCAATGGAGAGGTTGGGATTAGTGGTTCACGGTCTAGATCCTAGCTGAATAAGTCCACTAGGCACAAGCACGGGGGGCCCAGAGACAACATCCGGTTAATTATGGTATGTGAGCGCACCTCCCTCCATCCGGGGCCGCCGCCAATGCATCACCGGTGGGTGCCCCGATTGCCGTGTTCAATGACTTCAATGTAATGTCGTGTCGTGAGCCCACTCATTCCCTACTATAGAGCCGTCCTCGGGATCATATTATGTATAGATGTGTCTGTGCGTGTGTGTGTTTGTGTGTGTGTGTGTGTGTGTGTGTGTGTGTGTGTGTGTTTGTGTGTGTGTTTGTGTGTGTGTGTGTGTGTGTGTGCGTGTGATTATATGTATGTGTGTGTGTATGTGTGTGTGCGTGTGCGTGTGTGTGTGTGTGTTTGTGTGTCCATGCGTGTCTTGATATGTGTGTTTGTAATTTAATGTGGTATCGCGCGCGCGCTCACTCCCTCGCTCTCTCATATCTTTCTCTCAATTAGTATATGTACTCTCTCTCTCTCTCTCTCTCTCTCTCTCTCTCTTTCTCAGTACATCAATACCCGTACATGTCAATCGCACCAGTGCGCGTGTAGTCCGCATTGTGTATCAGTTGTATAGCAGCGGCCGCGTGTGTGCAACCGCCACTTTTGTAACCATCACCAACTTATTTCCTCTGTTGCACCCATGGTACTGTCGGTTCGCTGTACCCATATGCGTGCTCTCCGACAATAGGTTATGGGCCCTCGTAGCTTACGAGTAACACCCAATTTCATGCGCTAACCTGACATATTTCCTTTCCCCTCAGCTTGTCGCCATGCACCATCCGCCGCCGCCCCCGGCGTTACAGCGCAGCCTCCGGGAGTTCACACTCCGATGCCGCCGCCAACCATTGTCACACCTAGTCAACTCACTAATGGCCAACAGCCGAATCTCAGCACGCAGCCTTCTACATTCTACAATCATCCTGCCAATCACGTTGAATTCGGCCCGCCTCATGCATGTCTCGCGCACGTTGGCGCTGCTATGTAACAAAACATGGACTTCATCACTGCGGAAATACACCGCGTCCTCACCGGAGGCTCACAGCCGCCGCCACTCCCCACCGCGCATGGGACACATGACCCTCGCCAAGGTTCATCTACGAGCCCTCCCCCGGTAACCGCTACACGTTCCGACCAGCCCGACGCCCGTGAGGATAGCCAAAGCATGTCAATGCACTCATCCGCACCAAAATTTAGTGAAGCAAAAGACCTTCCAGTAAACAAGTTACGCGCTCTCGACCCTATATACCCCCGTCTACTCGAGGGTCCCGGACGCTAAGGTTAGTACCCAGTATCAGTCCTTCCCGCATGGTGTCCGAGCTCTCTTAAATATGGATATGGAAGACCACCCCTGCGCAGCAACAACCCTCACGAACTTCGAACAAGATCCTAGCTTTGCTACGTGACTCCCTCAAGGCCCAGACGCATGGCGAGCCTTGAACTCTCTGCTCGACCAGAGGGGCGATAGTCTGTATGTTCGTCTACATCTAAAACATCTTTAACATCAATTGGTAAACGAGCGCCTAGATACTTATCTACATCGTAATCTACGTGCCTTCGGCGAGCTTAGCGACGAGCTAGTTCTACCACGTCCCTACGTCGCCATACATGAAAGTAGTCTCGTAGCCGCGTCACTGGCCAATCTACACCCCGGCCGACCATGTTGATGTCCGCGACAGCATAATCTCTGCTCTTGACGCCCGCCTCGATGGTAGACCGGCCTCGGCCGTGCCTTTCGCACATTTCACTACTATGCTTGTTCAACACCAGCCACACGCACTTCCTATTGCAACGCTAATTACTGCGTCCACGCATGCGCCTTCCTAGCCCAGTCTTCCTCCTTAGGATGCTCGCGCATTCGCTACCCTTCTTAAAGACGCCGTCATTGACGCCGTCCATGCCAATCCCGCCTCCTCTGCTCCGCCATGCCGCATTCGCCAGCACCACAACAAAGGCTGGCACTACCATTACCACGCCAATTGCCCTAATCGCCACCTTGATCTTCCACATGGGAGAGACCCTCGTGGCCCTCGTCATGGCACCACACCCCATGCCCGGATCCTTCGTCGCCCCCCTAGTCTTCCCGATCCCACCCGCACACCCTACATGCCGCCGCTGCAAATAGCTATGACACCACCAAAGCCCACGCCGCTCTCATGGACTACCTTGGTCTGGGCTGTAACCCCATTGCTGTCATGGCTGATGGCCACCCTCTAGATGACAATCCCTCCCCCGGTCTTCCCTACCTCCCTCGCTTCCCGGGTCACAACCTCCACAACATGATTGCCGGC
Organism: Tetraselmis chui; assembly: GCA_026401115.1. Lineage (NCBI taxonomy): Eukaryota > Viridiplantae > Chlorophyta > Chlorodendrophyceae > Chlorodendrales > Chlorodendraceae > Tetraselmis > Tetraselmis chui. The sequence continues at coordinate 4,325 of JAPMLY010001183.1, forward strand.
ATGTCCTCTTTCTCTCTTCCACCCCACCCCATGGCCCAACGCCTCACACAAACAGCCTTCCGCGGCCTTTTCTGCTCCGATCTCGCTCTCGATACCTCCTACGACGGTATGTTGGCCGACCGTCTTCGTTGCAATGCTCTCCTTCAAGCCCCCGTCCTTGACATGGTCAACATCAAGGCTATCACAGCCGCTGTCATTACCTTCACATAGTCCCTCCGTGGCATGATCCCCATACACCTATATCACACCTCCGTAATTGTCTCCCGCTTGTTCGGAACCATAAATCCAGACCCCAAACCCAACCGCCGTTGTGGCCTTATCCACATCTCCTTGATGCCACACTTCCACACAGCACCTCCCCCTCTTGGTCCGACAACAACTTCCAAATCATATGCTTCATGCAATTCCTCATCATCGACGCCTACTACAACCTCCGCACCTCCACCTTACCCATGTCTCCCATTCACTACCGTGGCGTCGACTCCGCCCCCCTTTCCCATGTGGTCTCTCTCTCGCCGGCTGACCACGAGACAATTTGCGCCATTCTGGGCTTTGTCAACTTCTTGTGCATGTGTACCCGCCCTGACATCGCCTTCGCCAGCAACGTAATCAGCCGCGATCAAGCTGCCCCTCTTCAAATCCACTTGAAGCAACTCAATCGCCTCCTTTGCTACCTCAATGGCACACGCTCCTATGGCACCACGTATGGCTATTGCGCATCACACCTCCGAACTACCATGACGGTCTTCTCATACTTGGATTGTAAAAAATTGGAAATTGGAAATTGTTTACAACATGTGCCGGCAAACTGGACCGACTGCGGTCTCTCGGGCCTCTCTACCAAGCCATGCAGGACTTATAAGCGAGTTTAGCCCGGGTCTCTTCGACCAGGTACACCTATCGACACACCTATCTGCAATGTGTGCCGACGTTCCTCGGGAGTTAAAAAACTGTAAGCAACCGCAGTAATTGCCACAGTCCCCCCGCCTAAGCAGTAACAGCGTAATAATTTTGTAATCAAGAAAAACAGATCTAAAAATAAATCCACTTGTCTAGAAATGAAAAACTAAACTGCTGCTCGACCTTCACGATGCACGGCCCGCTCCCGCCGAACCGGGGTGTCGACCGGCCTAGGCCGGTCGGCGTTCGGGAGGGACGACGGGCCAGCCTAATCTAGCTCCCGCGTGACTTCGGTCTTGCCGAAGGTAGGAGGGGAAAGGCTGGCAAAAAACCCCTCCTCGCGCGGTCGCTCGTCGATCCCGCCGCTCCATCCCGTAAACCCCGCCCCAAGGTCTTGCCGCGTCCACCGACGCGGCGGTCCTCCGTGTCGAGGTCCCCCATCACCTCGAGGACAGGTGGGGGGGACCGAGACGCACAGACATAGAAAAAACTAGCGCTCCTGCCTCCGCGCCTGAATTTTCCCCGCTCATTTCCCCGGTTTTTTCTCTGTCTGGTACCCGGGTACCTGTCGGTTTTCCGGCCTGTGGCCGTACCCTCCCCCCTCTGATCGCGCGTCCACCGAGCAGCCTGTTCTTGAGCGGGGGCCTCCGCGCTCACCCGGGCCCACGCTCAAGGACTCCTAGGAGTATTAAGGTCTGTCGGGGTAGTGGGTGTCGAAGAGGGGGGGGGGCAGGTCACCGTAGCCGGATCCGGCGGGCCGCGGGCGCCCGGAATTAAGCAAAACCCTCCGTGCCAGATCGTGTCGCTCCTCCCGTCGCGACTGTCCTCCTTGCCGTCCCAGCTGACTCCTCCCCCCGGGAGAAGACGCTGGACGACGTAGCGGCGCGCTAGTGAGCGCCCTACCCTGGTGCTGCTCCCCAACTTGCGCGACGCCGGGTACGGACATTATTTTGGTGTCCAAAAAAGCCCTCCGTACAGGGCTTTTCGGCGGCGGCTGATCCTGAGGATCGCCGCCGCCTCATGTAGCCGCTCCTCCGTCTGCGACTAGCCACCGTCCTGTGCCATGTCTCGCCTCACCCCTCGGTAAGGTTCGACCGGCACAGGGTTGGTCGATAGCTAGCGAGCGCCCTTTCCTGGCGCTGCTTCCCGGCTGGCCACCACCAGCTCCAACACCCGCCTCCCACCGCTGATCCGGCCGTACCCTCCTCGCCATCAAACGCTGCCGTAGTACAGGTCCCACTCCTAAAAGTAAGGCTGTATCTAGGAGTATCTGTGCGCGAAAAAACATATCGGACGGGCCGAGCGGGAGATCTTGGCGCCGGTAGTGCACAGAAATTATTTTTTTCAAAAGCCCTCTGTACAGGGCTTTCCCGACAGCTGCTGATCCCACGGATCGAGCTGTCGGCCCTCTTAGCCCCCTACCGTGCCAGGCCTGGCACGGCTACGGGGTTTCCAGCGCCCACCACGGGGAGGTGAGGGGATGCCGACGGGCCTGCGAGCGCACCCCCCTCCGGGGCCGCCGCCGCTGCGCCGCCGGCGGGCGCCTGGATTGTACATATGACACGCCCACCCGTCGCTTCAAGTTAGGGGAGATTGTCATGCTCAACGGCGGTGCCATCAGTTGGATTTCCAAGCAACAAGACGTTGTGGCATTGTCCACCAATGAGGCCGAGTATGTCGCTCTCACTCGTGCCGCCCAGAGCGCGGTCCACTTCTGCCACCTCCTCCACGACGTTCACCATCACGTGCGTGGACTATGTATGAAGACAACGAAGGCGCCTTAAAGCTTGCGAACAATCCTATGGCATCGCATATGGCCAAGCGTATCGACATTCGCCACCACTACACGAGAGAGCTCGTGGATGCGCGTACCATCGCCGTCATCTCCTTTTCCACTTCCGGCATGCTTGCTAATGGTCTAATGGATTGACCAAGGCTCTTCCTCAACCCAAGCACACCATATCGTTCAAGCGGTGCTTAAGGCCGCTTGACTAACACATCCAGTCAATGATCCAGCGGGGCTATCATAGTACATCAATATCCGTACATGTTAGTCGCAACACTGCGCGTGCAGTGCGCAATGTGTATCAATTGTATAGCAACTACTGCGCGTGTGTGCTTTGCAACCGTTACTTTTGTAACCATCACCAACTTCTTTCCTCCGTTGCACCTATAGTGTTGTTAGTTCGTTGCACCCATATGCCTCCTCTCCGACGATACTCTCTCTCGCACTCTCTCTCCCCCCCTCTCCCTCTCTGTATAATGTACAAGTACCCGTGCTAGCATATTGCTACATACATGTACCATGTACGGGTACCGGATACCAAATATGTAAAATCGTCACCGGTCCGGGGCGGGTACCTTTTAATTTCAGTTTTTAGCACAGAGGCATCATGATGAACTGCAAAAGCTACCCAAGGGTCGGGTCCTTGCCAGCTAATGAATGTCATACCCTAGCAAGGCGTAGTTTGTGAGGTGTCTTACCTACCCATTTCATGTAGTGTTGCATGCATTATTGTTTCCGGCCAATGTGAGGGCCCTGAAAATTGGTTGTGTAGGGCGGTCGAACTTGACAATTATTCTTATATTGGTAAAATATTGGGGTTTAACGGTTAGTAAACGTACCATGTTGAGTCCGCCTAAGGCAACGCGCGGAGACAAAGCGTCACAAGCGCAGTAAATTGTCCGCGGCGGACGCCCACCTGCTTTACCTATAAAGCAGCTCCTCTAGCTGGTAGCAGCCACCTTCTGCCTTTGCGCTCGCCCATTCGGCTCGCGCAACAGGCATCGTAGCTCTCGTAGCTGCGCAAGGTGACAGCTTACCCTCGACCGCGTCTACCACGGCCGAGACTCTTTACCCTGCTCGAATATACGATGGCTACAGACAGACAAGTCGACGACGAAATTCGCGACGCGCCGGAATTTGTTACATCAATAGAATTCAAAGAACAGGAGCAACGCTTACTCGCTAACGCGGCCGCTTCAGAGGAGCGACTAAATGGCCGTTTTCAGCAAGCCTTTACCGAACTAACGGCTACGCTTAGCTCGACCATCATCACTCAACTAGCAGCAGCTAAGCAAGTCAGCACACAGCTAGCCAGTCCCGTCGGCGTATTCGACACGCCGAAGGGTGGAATTGCGGAGCACGACGCCCGCAGCGCCCAGCTGCCGACCGAGCTACCCTCGATCGACCCCACCGTGCGACCCCTGGCCCCAGCCCCAGCGACGACGGTAACCCCAGCAGCCCTGCCAGATGAGGACTACCACATCGACACAGAGCTATGGGGACCCTACATTGCCCCCGGCCTCGAGCTACCCCCCCGACATCTCAACGGCCCACAAATCTGGAAGCTCACCTGTGACACCTACCGCCACCTCTCCGCCCGCCGGCACAACGCCACGCTCGAAGAATACCGCGCCACGGCCTGTCACGCCGCCTACGCCGCCTGCGCTAACACGGCGAGCTTATCAGCTCTGGAAGACATTCAAAATTATCCCAAGGACTCACCGGAATTCGCGGCGGCGGTCGTCACCCTGCGTCAAAGCAACCACACCCACAGCGCGCTCGAGGAGGCCGCCCGTGTGCGGATATCCCACATCCGACACACCAAGGGCGGAGGGGAGACGAGCGATTCGGACCGCGTTTTCGCGGAACTCGCCTACGAGCGGTTCCTCAAACCGCGACCGGACGTTGCCTCCTCCGAGTACGACAACCTACACCGAGCGTTCATCGACAAAACCCTCGAGTGTTCATTACTCGCTAGCGCCAAAGCCGCCGCGGGAGCTACCTTCGCGCGCAAGACTCCCGACCGACCCCCCCCCCGACCGGCCTACACCGACACCGAACCCCCGACCCCAACCCAAGCCCAAGCCACCACCGAGAGACAACGCCGACCCCAAAGACACGAAGACCAAGAACCCGGACAAGAACGCCTGACGGTGTGACCCGCCGCGCCACGTCCTGCAACGACCGTTCCAACTTCATGCGACACCGCGTGCGGAACAGAGCGTCCGAGTGGAAGCGATTAGGCGCGAGCGAACAAGTTCTAGGTTGGATTCGTCACGGGGTTCGCATACCTTTCATTGGCGGCCGGCGACCCCCACCTTTCAACAGCGGCACCTCCATGCTGAACGCAACAAAACAGCAACTCGACTTCATGGACTCCGAGCTTCCCCGATTCCTGCAGTCAGGCGCCTGGGAGCCAGGCCAGCGCAGCAGATGGGTTTCCAGAATGTTTTTAGTCCCGAAACCGGGCGAAAACAAATGGCGACTAATTATCGACTTACGCCCCCTGAACAAGTACTGCAAGGACCACAAGCTAACTTTCGAGACACTCAAGCACCTCAAGAATGTGACACGGGCCGGCGACTGGATGGTGTCTTTCGACCTAGCGGACGGCTACTACACCCTGGGCATACGGGAAGAGGACAGAGACTTCTTCACGGTAAATTATCGCGGAACACTGTACAGACTCGCCGGGCTTCCGATGGGCTGGAAATGCAGCAGTTACTATTTTTGCCGGCTTACCGAAGTTTTTATCCGGCACTTACGCGAACCACTGCTCAACCCCACCGTACACAACCCCCGTCTAGCTACGCAACAACAGCCCACACGACCTACACCGTCCCGTCGCTATCTGCGCAACTCTCGATGGCGGGGTGTCCGATTACTCCCGTACATGGACGACTTCCTATTTTTTGCCGACAGCAGAGACGCAGCGTTACAACTCCGAGACCGCGTCGCGTGCCTACTCGACCGCCTCGGGCTAGGACGCAACCCCAAGAAAGGCCACTGGGAGCCGACGCAAATCTGCGAACACCTCGGCCTCCAAATCGACACCACAACCTCTACGTTCCGAGCCCCTGTTTCGAAACTACAGGCCATCGCTACCTTAGCCCGGACCCTCCTACAACGCTCTACGCGCGACGCACGATGGCTCCCTGCCCGGCAGCTCGCGGTGCTCGCCGGAAAAGCACAGTACCTGTACCTCGCCATTCCAGCAGCCCGATTCTACCTCCGCGAACTACACGACGTCCTCGCTACGCGCACGGGATGGGGAGGCCGGGTGAAACTCACCTACCAGTTGCGACGAGACCTCCAATGGTGGACGCAAGTCCCCTCCGCCAACAACGGCCGCTCCATATTCTCCCCCATCGAGACCGCCTACCTGCACTGCGACAGCTCAGGTTACGGCTGGGGAGCTGTATTGAACGAACAGTTGGAAGCCCGAGGTTTCTGGGCAGCGACAGACCAGCAGCAGCACATCACCTGGAAGGAATTAAAGGCCGTGCGACTCGCCGTCCTTTCGTTCTTGCCCCTCCTGCGCGGCCGCAAAGTCCTCCTGCACGAGGACAACCAAGCAGTGGTGGCAGTCCTCAGTCACCTAACTTCGAGGTCCCCAGCTATGATGGACGAACTGCGCAAACTGTGGGAACTCATCGACACCAACGACATCAGCATCCGCGCGCGGTATATTCGCTCCGCAGCCAACGTCTGGGCCGACAGACTGAGCCGCGAAACCGACCGGGACGACTGGCAACTCAACCCCCGCATCTTCACTTACCTGAATTCCCTGTGGGGCCCCCACTCCATCGACAGGTTTGCCACGCAGGGCAATACGCAGCTTCCCCGCTACAACGCCCGCTGGCGAGACCCCACCTCCGAAGCCGTGGACTGCCTCCATCTACCCGACAACCGCTGGACAGCAGAGACCAACTGGTGCAACCCACCTTGGACGCTACTCCCAGACCTCGTCCAGAAGTTACGCCAATCCGGGGCCGAAGCAACAGTCATCGCGCCTTATTGGCCCGCCAAACAGTGGTACCAACTACTAAGCGAACTTTCCGACGAACAGATCATGTACCCCCCCTCCCGAGATTTATTCTTTCCGGGCAAGCGCGGAGCATACGAGGGCGTCGGACCGCCCGGCTGGAGCGTCACGGCTTTCCACGTACCGCCCCGTCTTGGCTCTACCGAACACGTGGTACACTCCACCCAACACCGACCACCCGGACGTCCTCGACAAGACCGCGGCACGACCGGACATCCGCGGACACCGACTACCAAGCCGCACCCGTAAAATACCGACTCGTCGAACCTGCGGCCCACGCACCGTGGCACGCCTCGATGCGCAACCATGTCGGCACACTCGTCGGCACGGACGACTTGGGCGACCTCGTGCTCGACCTTCTCACCGGCTCCCTCGCCCCCACCACCTACAACAACTATGGCACCGGTATGCGCCGTTTTACTGTTTTCTGCAACGAGGAAGGAATCACACCCCTCGAGGCGACCGCGGCCGACATGCTTCGATTTACAGCTTGGCTCGCCCGATCCGGAACCATCGCAGCCAACAGCCTCCAACCCTACTTCTCAGCCATAAATAAGTTCTTTCGCGACCACCTGAAGGAGCCAGTGGCGCTAGGACCCCTTCTCACGGACGCACGTCGGGGGCTCGCCATGCAGCAGCAACCCATCACCGCCCCCGACATTCGCGTACCGCTCCCAGCCCCCATCGTACAACAGATGCTCCTCTTCGCCCATCGACACTACCGCGCGCTCACCTGGCAGCCGGACAACCTCGTACAGATCAAGACGTTCCGCGCGATGCTCGCAGTCTGCACCAACTACTGCTATTTTTGCCGCGCAGAAACCGGCGTACGTTGCCACATGGACGACATCGCGGTCGACCGAACAGGCGGTAACATACTGTTATTTGTACGAAAAGCAAAGGGAGACCAGCGTAGGACCGCGGCCGATAAACCGCTCCTGCAACTCCCTATTACTGCAGTACCGCTACTCGCGGACGACCTGGAGGCCTTTACCGCTGGACGCACCAGTTACCGCAACATCCTCGGCACTGGATCCGGACCAACTGCTTTTTGGGCAGTCACGCCCGAGGACCAGCCACACACGTGGACGGCCGGTACCATCACCGAGTGGATTCGTGAGGCGTGCAACACCATCGGCGCTGCACCCCCCACGCAATTCAAGTGGACATCGCATAGCCTACGTAAAGGCGCGGCGTCCGCAGCCGCATGCATCGGCGCACCCCTTACCAAAATCCGCTACATGGGTGGTTGGTCGAAAACCAGCGACGTCGTCACCGGCAAGTACATCGACCCCACCATGAGCGAAACCCCGGCGGCCTGGCTATTTTTCGGCTGGCTCGTCGCCAAACCCCCGGATTAGTAGCCTATGCAGACCTTCAGTCTATCTCAATGGCATAATCTGACTCCCAGTCGCTAAATTCTTATATTGGTAAAATATTGGGGTTTAACGGTTAGTAAACGTACCATGTTGAGTCCGCCTAAGGCAACGCGCGGAGACAAAGCGTCACAAGCGCAGTAAATTGTCCGCGGCGGACGCCCACCTGCTTTACCTATAAAGCAGCTCCTCTAGCTGGTAGCAGCCACCTTCTGCCTTTGCGCTCGCCCATTCGGCTCGCGCAACCCACCCACCCTTCCCTGATCAAGCGCTGAATAGAAATAACACCTCTGAATAGGTGTTTTAGTGCATGTTTATCCAAAATGTAAGCAAGCTGTCATCTTTGGCATAATCTGACTCCCAGTCGCTAAATTCAATTGCTACTAGCCGTGCGCCCCGCGCACGCTACATGTACATGTACATGTACCCGGGCAGCGCCCCGACCTCTCCCATCACGCTAGTTAGAGTGGGTCTCGCTGAGGCCACTCACGGCGACTTGAATCATCAATGGGGGTTAGAGGTCTGCTGGGGGCTGTGAAGTCGCGGGGGCGGCCATGGCGGGGTGGATGGCGGCGAACGTGGCCGTACATTGCGCTTGTTTTGACTCGGCGGGGACGGCGGGCGCAATAGTCGCACGCTCGGCCGCCAAGGCAGCGAATTCAGCTGCCGCTTGTCTCACGCTGGCCAAGGCCACGACCCGATCTTCGAGGTAGGCTTTGTTGCCCTTAGTTAGCCTCCTGAGCTTTTGGGTCATTGTGCTTTAGCATCGCCTTTAAGTCTTTCACTAGAAGGGAATCAACCGTGCCGAGCCGACTGCCGAGGCCACATGCGGCGATGGTCTCAAGAACAATGATGGCGTGCGTGAAAGCTTCGACCATTGCCTTGCGCCTCTTTGCGTTTTCTGCCTCCTCTTTTTGTGCATTATCGCTTGCCTTGCGTTTCTTCCCTAGGTCTTAGGCGCGTTTCAACGCAATATACTCTTCGCTAGTAGCGCTGCGTGGGCGTGACGGTATGTTCTTGGTTGTTACCCGCCCGCTCTTGCCCTTCCCCTCGTCATGCATGTTGTCGTCGTCCGCTCTATCTTGTGACTGTGTGTGATTGTGTGATTGTGTGTGTGTGTGTGTGTGTGTGTGTGTGTGTGTGTGTGTGTGTGTGTGTGTGTGTGTGACTGTGTGTGGGGGGGGGGTGCTCGCGCACGCGCGCGTTGGAGTGAATGCGTGTGTGTAAAGAGGGAGACAAGAGCGCTTGAAACATGCGGCCTACTTCACAGAAGTAGGCCGCATGAAGACATGAAGGGACCGCCCATGAGGCGACTTCAAAGACCCTGTTGCGGACGCGGCGCACAATGCCGACGATGCGCTCTTCAATCGCGAGTGGGAATAGAGGACCGCCAATCTTTTGGGGCGTGGATAAAGGTATGCTTGTCTAGCTAAATGTTAAGATTAGGGAGCGGCTGCATGAGTGACTAATGGTAATGTTGTAATCCCTCAATGGCGTTGTCTGAGCCTGAGTCGCCGCAACACGCACAGATTGGTCGCATTTAACTGCATGTGCTATGTGACGAGTACAGTCCTTCAACCGTACATTGCAGGACATTGTACATGCACTCGTTACTAATTCCAATTCGTGCTTTTCCATCGGACGGATGTATACACGTGGGTACGTCGCTACTGCAATATTCGTTCGGGTGTTGATGCTTAATGTACGACCAATACCTCCCGGTACGTACAGATACGCACAGTTAATCTAACTAGCCAGATGACGCGCCTAAGCGAGTTCTCCGATGCAGAAGGAGCCGCGTCGTGAAACCCAATGCTAGGCAAGCCGCGTCTCGGAATAGATGACGACGGTTAGACAGCCCTAGCGCCTGACACGTAAGCGAAGCAAGGAGGCGTAAGCTATATGGGCTGAAACCTATTTAAGCCTAGTGCAGTAGAGGGAGGTGACATAACCATTTAACAATTCCATTGTTCACTTACAACATATACTGCTTAAGTACATCAGTGAAACATCTTTCACTAGCATATCTCGACAACATCATTTTGCCATCTTGCAACGACAGAACTAGACAAATTAGAACTGATTTGTGCTAGCGTTTAGCTTGAGGAGGCTAACCGCCACAGCTAGCACAGTTTTGACTATCTCCTTGTAATCCTTATAGATGTCAACGCCCTTGGTCTTTTTGTCCTTGTCCTCTGCCACTTGCACGAGGTCTGCCTTCCTCTTCCTCCCACATTTGCCTTTTTGGCCAACACCCCGACGAACATCAACGGTAGCAAAGATGGGGTTGAGCGGCGGACGTTGGTCATCAGCCTCGTAGGTGGTGTGGCATGGGGTTGTCGTGGGGTGCTAAAGTGTTTGCGTTCTCCTCGTCGCCTTCCTATGGCCCGAGGATGTCGATAGCATGCATAATCTTTGATTGAGCGGAAACGCGCCGCCATATGTCGTTCTTGAGAGAGTGCTTGTAGTATGTCGTGACGCTAATTTCAGCCTCCTCGGCAGCACGAAGACCGGCCTCCAAGTAGCCTACGCCATGCTCATTCTTCCAAATATGAGCACCACGATCGTATAGTTGTTGGCGAGGGGTCTTGTTGAGGCCGGCAAAAGGTAAAGGGTGAGTCGCACGTCGTGGTCGGGCGGGGTCGAACAGGTTGCGATTAACATCGGAAGGGGAGACGATGGGGTTGACACGCCTAGACATGGTAACGACAAGCATGTGTCGCACAACGGGGGTGCATGTGGAGTTAGTTACTATGTGTCGGTCGAGTTGCGGGACAAGGACGAGTCGGTATCGGGAGGACGAGCAAATGATGCCGCGAAAAAAAAAAAACGGAGCGCGCTCATCGGATCGGCGTGCGTGTGTCTACCATGAGTGGCGGAGGCAACGCGTTAAGGGGTGACACAACGCACCCACGCATGGCTCGATATCACTAGGGGGGTCGGGTTTTCACTCTTGGTGGGTCACACGGCCGTTTTAGGTGGTCGGAGTCGCTTTTTGGGTGGTGTCGTCGGGTGGTGGGGTGGATCGTGACAACCGGCGAAGAATTTGAATTACAAAGACCTTCGGGTGGTCCGATTTTCACTCACCCCCTCGAACCCACGGGTCAGAATAATAATGACCACCAAGCCGCCAGCCCACCCTCAGCTACGTAAAAAACTTGGCTCATAAGGTGTAAGACCTATGGTTGGCCCTAACAGCAACCCCATACAGCCCTATTTCTGCCCAACGTGACGACGGGTGGCTAGTTAGACACTGGTGGTCTGGTGGATAGAACCTAAATTAGCAGGTAGTTATAGACGCTTGTAGACTCTAGTGCCTCGGGCAAATTTGTGGTATCATGGAATGTACCACATACCAGTACCACATACGTGAAATATCTAATTTAGCCCTAATTTATTATAGGCGTCTCAGACATTTGCGGCGGCGGCGTCAGTGAGAAAAAAATCTATTAATAAGAGCACCGCCGTCTAAAAACAGCATCTCCAGCGCAAAAGTCAACCGCGCACTGCGGAGAAGCAACCAGTAGGTCCCACTTTACTGCATAAGCTGACCAAAAGGCTAAGTATTCAAGGTGCGGTGGTTGTGAGCGCATTTATTTGCGCCGTGTCCGCGCGGGTGACTCCAAACTCGGCAAGATCGGCGGCGGACATGTCGCGATGTCGAGTCCAACAACTAACCCTCCGCTTCTTGCTCGGGATGCATAGGGCGAGGGAGCACTCGGGGCACTTAAATGCAGTCCAAGTGACCCGGTTTTCATCTTTGTAGCATATCACGCAGCGAGCTTGCTTGGTCTTCCCCGTTTTGCCGATGCCTATATGAGACAAGCTATGGTGAAGCGGGGGGGGATGTTGGTCACACTGCGTAGTACAAGCTGCGGCGGACGCCCTGAGCGGCGAGCAATGCTTGCCGTATCGGCTAAGCCGTTGTAAATCAGAACCTTGGCCAAGCGATCCGCAAAGGCGACGACTCCTTGGCATGCCAAGGGATCGTATTCATGCAGGTGGTGGCGGCAAAGCTTCCAACAGTCGGTGACGTGAATGCCAAAAAGGTAGTGTACAAACGGAACCAACAGTCTTGCGTTAACCACAACTCCTCTAACATAAGGTCGTGCTGTCTGCTTTGATTGTGATTGTCGACCTTTGGACTCCTCGAAAAGTATTGCGACACCAAGTCGGGACGAGGGATGTCACGGGTAGTCACGTTCAGGTGTTCGTCGGCCCAGCGCTGCTTGTAAGGTACACCATCGCGCACGCTACCCGCACCAACAGTGGCAACGAAAAACAGGACTCGACGCTTGTTGTACTTGTACCCAGTTGCTTGCAGGTCCACACCATCAATTGTAGCCGTCAAAATGCAACGACTTCCGGCTGGCTTGTCCTTAAGATGAGTCATCAAAAAAGCCTTGGGGAAAAGTGCGTGGCTCGTCTTCACGCACCCTATTAAGTGGCGTCCGCGTTTCGACAATTGAACAACGGCCTACATATTTTCCAAGAACAACAAGTAAGTTACTACCTTGAAAGCCGAGCATCGTAAATCTTAGTGAAATATTTGTGAATCGATAAGGGAAACACCTTAACAGATGCGAACCAGCTATCGCCCAATACTGTGGAGCCGTTGGCTGTTCCTTGCTCCGCCATGCGAATTGTGCACGCAGTGGTAACGCCAAACTCACGAGCATATTTCTTTCTTGCATACCTTTCTTGCCTTCTTGAATCTCCATGTATGTCATCACTCCAGTTACGGCGTCGACTCCGTTTCCAAAGGTTTGGGCTTCCGCTTGATGAAACTGATATTCGGGAGGCCTCCGCACTTCGTTACGCGCGGTTGATAAGCACTCATACTTTCATCCGCTGTTCCCCACGCGCTAAAATGCATCACTTCACTTCTATTTGTGTTGAAGTCTGCCACCATTTTTTCGAACATCCTCCATTCCGGTACCACAGAGGAGGTGTTCGCCTTTGCCCACTTAACTAATTTGCGTATTTGCTCAAAGCGCCATCCAGTGGGCCATGTACTTCTGGAAACAAGGCGCTTCACGTATGCCGTCTGTTGAGGTATGATCACCCCACAAATCTTTCCCTTTGTGGTTGACCTCACGTGCAGCCAAGATAAGGCCCCAAAAACGCACCCATTCACAAATAGTTACAGGTTTAAAGGTACTACGTGAGCGGAGTGCTGAAGCATTGAGACGCTCTAAGTCGTCGTCGATGTTGCCAGAATACAAGCGAAGCCACAGCGCCAAGAGGTCGACACCGCCATCGCGTTCAGGGATTCCCCCACGCAAACCAGATAACTCACCATTGGCTCGACGTAATATGGCTTCAGTGCGCTTGTCGATAGTAGAGGGAGGGTCATAGTCGGGCCAACGACCTTCCATGTAGCAGACGCATCCTTGCTTTTCACGACGACGATCGTTTCGGGAGGTTGAACTAGTAAACTCGCGACTGGATAGTTGGCTGGTACCTCTTGCGAAACGCCAAGCGCTTCCTCCTCGTCCGAATCAGCGCTAGGGAATCCCTCTTCTAGAGTAGGATCGAGCTCGTGCGAGTCCAAGTAATGAATATCGTTTAATGGCGAGCCCAAGTATGGAAAGAAAGGTAGGTTTTCTTGTGCGGGCGATAGCACGTTGCGCTCGGTACCGGATTGGGCATTCGCCGACGCTCCGATGAACCCACTCTCCGAACTCGCCGGGCAAATCACACCCGTAGGAGGGACAGAGGTTGGGCATGGCGTTTCTTGCATGTTCACTGTTGCGGGAAGGATGCATGAAGAGTCCACTATGCACTCTGTTGTGCTTTTATGATGTACTCCAGGAAGAGGGCGGGCTGCTAGCGTGGCCGTAGCGGCGAGCAAAGTAGCATATAGTTGAGCGGTTGCCAAGGTTGGCGCTGGTGTGCTTGAAGGAGCGGACGTGACGACAAGGCGAGGCGGGACGAAGGCAGCAGCTGGATATGATGGTGTTTGTTGTTGTGCTTGTTGCATACGAAGATAACAACGATGTTAGTTTCGTGTTGCGTGTATTTTGAATTTAGTTTCAAAAGCTTTAAAAACTACGTCTCACCCCCACCTCGGAAAATGCCAAGCCCGACCCACACACTACAAGACTGCCGGCGAAAAGCACAGAATAGACTCACAAAAGCATGTTCTTAATATCCAAACGGATAAAATTGATAAAGAGTGCATACCTTGGGAAAAAGATCTGCGTTGTTGGGTTGCAACTTTAAACATTTCGACTTTTCGGTAGATGCGGCGCCATCATCCCACAACACACGCCATTCGTTAAAACCAACCGACTCCGCGACACGCCCAAACTTCAAGGCACGCTGTTGGCGAACCTTGCCAGGCTTTGGGTCTTCTAAAGGCCCGCGGCGAGCCGCTACCCGACTACCAACTCCTATTGTCTCTCGCATGGGGGTCGTCTGCGTGATTGGTCGGGGATCGAAGTCGTGCGGCCGGTCAGCGCCCCCCCCAATGATATGACCGCAGGATTAAGCTCTTGGGGTCTCAAAGTAGGTATATTGACAAGGAGAATGAATTAAAATGAGTATATTCGGAGTAATTCCCCTCCCGTTTCGGGGTCTTTATGTGGTAAATATACCACATTTGTGGTATATGTACCACACATTTGCCCGAGGACAATAAATAAAGTAGGCGCGCGGAAACGCGCAGC
>JAPMLY010001184.1:0-30310 GCA_026401115.1 Tetraselmis chui
AACGAATCGCGCCTACTTCACTCTCAACGTTCGCGGACTGCTCTGTCGACTCGCAGGCCTACCCATGAGGTGGTCTCCATCACCGTTCTACTTCTGCAATTTGACCTAAGTTTCTTTAAATTTCGATGTGTGCCCCCCAAAGTTACCACTTACAGCACCCGGAGACTACACGAGACCTATCTCAAACGAATAAGATGGAGAGGATCGCGCATTTTACCCTACGTCGACGATTTTTTACCATTCGTGACTACGGAGCATGAGGCGCTCACCATATGATTACGATTGTCCGATCTCTCGAACCGCTTTCGCTTTCTTAGACACCCGACCAAGGGCTTTCGGCAACCAACGCAAGTCGGCCACCACCCAGGGATCGACGTCGACACACCGTCATGCTACTTCCACGCTCAAGGGAAGAAATTTCTCAAGATTACACAACATGCAAGACAACCAATCGGACGAGCTCCCGAGAATGCACGGTGTCTTCGAGTAAAATACGTGCAGTCTCTAGGAATACATGCTCAGCTTCTTTACCTTGCGATTCCAGCAACACGTTCTTTCTCCGCGAACTACACTCTATCGTCGGAGAGAAATGGGAGAGTGGAGTCGTTCGACTGATACCACAGCTATGCCGAGACCTAAAGTGATGGAAATAGGCCCCGAATCAGTCCAACGCCATGCTTATTCATAAGCCCGTCGAAACCACGTATGTACACACGGGTAGCCTCGGCTACGGATGGGGAGCGGTACTCAACGAGCGCCTCGAAGCACGAGGCTTTTTGGGCGTAGAGGACGAACGATAATATTCACATGGAAATTATTGAAGGCAGTTTGTCACGCTGTCGAAACCTTCTTGCCGCAGCTGGCCGGCAGCAACGTCGTCCTACACGAAGATAACCATGCAGTCTGTCACATCCAGGCATGCATAACCGCACACTCATCCGGGATAGTGGAGGAACTACGACGTCTTTGGTGCCTACTTGACTCCAACATCATCAATCTAAGCGCCCGCTACATTCGATCGGCGGCCAATGTATGGGCCGACAAGCTCAGCCGACACCTCGAATGTTCTCGATAGCGACGACTAGAAGTTGGATGTGTTGCTATTTGAGGAACTCGACGCAAAATTCGGCAAATACTCTACCGACCGCTTCGCGTCTCCACCGAACATTATCCTAACCAAGTACAACGCAAGATGGCGCGACCAATTGGCTCCTTACACCTACCGAACGCGGAATGGCGCAAAGAAAACAATTGGTACAACTCTCCGTGGCCCCTTTTACACAACCTCGACCATAACATACGCCAAAGCGGCACCACGGCTATAGTAGTCGCACCCCGATGGATAAGCAAGGTAAAGCATCATGCGCTTACTGAGACGGCCTCCGAAGAACCTATCGCCGCGCCCCGTCCCAACGTGTTCCAACCCTGGCGGCGTTAAGTACGCGGCACATCAAGTGGATCTCAGTAGCCCGTCATTGCGTTCCTAATTCCATCCCGGCATGGCTTTATCATCTATGACAGGGCGTTGTGATCGCAACGATATCGCTTTTTTACGGGATTATACCGCGCGTCAAGGATGCCAAAGCGGCAGCCAAGTATGGCAAGGCACAATTACAAAGTGGGCGCAACCGCCAACACTCACCCGTGGATCGAGACGATGAAGCCGTACATGACCAAGATTTTGGACTCGGACGTACAAGGAGCCAAAACTCAAAGTCATCCAATCCGCAACATGGGCACCCAACACGACAACAATGTATCTCACTCGCGGCTACACGGCACACATGGCCAACTACTTTACATGGCTAGGCAAACTTGGAACCATTAAGGCCTCCAGTCTCCGACCCTACCTCTCATAGGTCAGCGGCTTCTTTATGGGCCACGGACTCGAGGCGACTGCAGCCGGCGACCTAGCCGTCAAAGTCGGAAAAGGACTTGCCGCGTCTCAAGTAGCAACACTTATTTTTCAGCCGCGGGGGAACATGCATTGATTACTTAATTAAGGACCTCGTTGCTTCCAAGGAGAAGGAGATCCGCATGTACCATCGTACAAGAGAGGGCAACGAGGCGTATGAGTCTTCTATACGCGCACCCCTGCGAGCCTACCCGGTGGATCGAACTGTCTATCATGGCCTAAAGTTTGGGCGTCCTTCATATCAAGGTAAAAGGTTGCCGGTCATGGGCGCCCGCTTGCGGCGCAGCGGCGGCGGCCCCTGAGGGGGTGCGCTCGCATGCCCGTCAGCACACACCCCAATTGAAATTGAAATAAAAATTGTTTACAACATGTGCCGTATGCGCTGGTTTACAACAAGTACCGTATGCGCCGGTTGCTGTCTCTGGGCCCTCCGAACAATTTCATCCTGGAAACTTACAAGTCAGGGCTAGACCGTTAACCGCCTAAGTCCAACCTCTCCAAAGGGTGCTGGGGTTCCCCCTCCCCTCCCCCGGGGGGAGTGTGCGATACATGTTGGAGGCGGCGTGCAGTTGGGGGCGTGCGTAGGTGCGGTGTGTGGAGGCGCGGCGAGTGGTTGTGCGGGACTTGATGCGGTACATGAGTACGAGATGATGCAACCATTAGACAATGTGCGTGTGGAGTTGAGGAATGATGCGTGATGTGTCGAGGCGTGCTTTCGAGATGATTTTGTCGGGGGGGGGGGGGGGGGGGGGGGGGGTCAGTGTTGCGGGTGAGAAGAGAGGTGAGAGTTGTGATGGTCGATGAGTGCGGTGTACCCGTGCGGCTCATGACGATGGGAAGGATATCGACATCGGTACCTTGCCAGTGCTGGCGGATGGCATTGGCGAAGGGGTTGTATTTGGCGCGAATCAATTGAGCAGTTTGGGAGAGGTTGTGGTCCGTGCAGTATTTCCATTCCCCTATATGAATCTTTTTAATCGAGGAGTATCGGCGGCGACCGTTTGTGTGTCCGACGTATCGGGGTTCGAGGAGTCGGATAAAGCCGGGTTTGTGTGCCGGGGGTCGCAGCGCGCGGGGGGGGGGGGTTCTCGATGGGGAGGATGGCAGGGCACGATGTTAGGGAGTCGTGTGGAAGGCCTTCGTTAGCGGCAACAAGGCGGGTAGGCATGTGGGTGGGGTGAGGGGGATGCCAGTCAAGAGGGATGGGGGTAGATGTGGGGGATGCGAATGATTTGATGGGTTTGTTACCGAAATCAGCGGTGATGGTCTCCCATCGGCCTCCGTTGTAGCGTTCCATGACGGAGAGGAGGAGTTGTAGTGCGTTGTTGTTGCGGTCTTGTCTTAAGCCATACATGGTGGGGCGGTTACCGGCTATGTGGCCGTTGCTGGTGAATTGGCCACAAAAGGGGCAACGCGGGGTGGGGTTGTGTGTGAGGAGGCGGATGTTGTGTACGCCCCATATGAATTTTTGCTTGTGAGTGAATTGGATGTTGGTAAGTATTGTGTTTTTTTGTGGAATGTGAAGTCGGCGCCGTCCTCCGCGGCGCGGGCGAGAAGGGCACCGTGAATGGTGGTTTGTGAGGTGTGTGTGTGTGTGTGTGTGTGTGTGTTTCATGATGTAGGTGTGTGCGTCCGTTTTGAGGCTTCTGTATTTGTAGGATATGGGTTCCCCTAGGGCTTGTGGTATGGAGGTGTATGGCCAAGTCCAGTGGCCTATCGACACGTCTGAACCTGTGGTATATGGTGTGTCGGGTGGGTGTCCGTCTGCGGCTTGGTTAGGAAGGGCGTCGGCGAGGTCGTTGCATGTTGAGTGGTTGTGTGCTTTGATTTTGCCGAGGTGTGTGCGGGTGCATGAGGCGCAACGGGGGTTGAGGGTGTGTGTGATGGAGAGAAGCGTGTCTCGGTGAATGTTGTGGCGGTAGGCGGATGGGCAATTCATGTAGCCTTTTATTAGGCGGAGAGAGCAAGCAGTGTCTGTAAGAAGGTGGGTATGGCCGAGTTGGAGGCCTATGTCGATGCCTACTAGTTCCGCACGATTGATGGTGTGTGTGAGGGAGGGGTGGAGGTCACCAGAATTTTGATGCGTGTGTCCGATGTAAGGCTAGGGATCAGCCATCGATGCATCGTCGATAGTATCATCATCACCTGTTGATAGTGCCATCGATGTGATAGGTTGCGACATCGACATCCACACGATGGCAATAGTGCTCGCATCAGTGCCATCAATTATCAAAAAAATGTAAAACATTGATTATTCAAGCCTGATGTATCGATATATCGTCCCAAATATCGATACATCGGCGATAATATTGGCTTAAATTACCATCGATGTCAGCATCTCAAACTATCAACGCCATCAACATCGACAATCCAAGATATCAATACCATCAACATCAACCTTGCAAAATATCATTACCATCAACATCGACAAAATTCACTTGATCCCTAGCCTTAGTCCGATGCGGGGTGGATGGCGGCCGCCCCAAGGGGGGAGGGGCCGCCCTTCTTGCAGCCATATGTGTATAGGAAGTCCTACCAACTCCAAGCAAGTTCTCTTTTGGTGGGAAGGTACGTCGCCTATATGCAGAAGTTGCAGCATGGGGCCTCCGCCTAGCTGACGACCACCCGCAACACCGCACCCTCTGGGGAGGGGACTTCCAATCGACCACCACCACAGGTACATGACACCCTGCCCTCACCTCCCTACTCAAATCCCACTTCCAACCCCTCCACAACCCCATCCCTACCTTCCCCCGCAGCGGAGGCTGCCTTGACCACTGGCTCACCACGCCCCCTTCACCTATCTCCCTCCCACCGTCCTCCTGCTCGATATTCCCCTCCCCTTCCCACTTTACTGACCACTCTGCAATCCACCTCGTCATTCCCGCCCCTTTCTCCCTCATGGCACATCCCCCCCCTCTCCACACCCACCCCCACACGCATCACACGACGCGCAAACTCAACTTTCGACTTCCCCTCACACCCGACCACATAAAAGCGTACCAATCAAGCATCCCCGACCTCATCAACCAAACGGCCGCCCTCCACGCAGAAATTCTCAACACCTCACACACCTCGGCCTCCCCCGACACCCTCGACACCCTTGCCTCACAATTCACTACACTCCTCTCCCAACACATGGACCACGCAGCCACAGTTTGGCCCCTCCTCCCCGCCAAAAAACCCCGCCCACCCCAAGCGTCCCTTGACCCTACTTGGCTCACAAATAAAACACGCACTCACATACTCAAACTCCGTAAATGCAGCAAAAACAACGGCCCCCTCCCCTTCGCCCAAGCCCTCTTAAACACAACTGAATATCTCTCCCCTGACGCCATCAAACAACAATGCCAAGCACGTATACGCCAGCTCCTCCACGCCACCACCACGGATAAGATAAAGAAAATAAAAACTCGAGCCAATGCGGCCTACGACACATGCCCCAAACTCTCCCACCGCCGATTGAAAATTAAAAGCGGCCTCCTACCCCCCGCCGGCGCCGCCTCCACCCTCCACCGCATTACTAGACCCGATAAAACTACCGCATCCTCTCCCTCCGCCGTCATTGACGCGGTACACTCTCACTTCGCCACCGAACTCGGCCGCGCCACCCCACACGACCTACCCACCCCCCCGTGGGAACTCCCCGACAACCCCGACAACTTTACCATCGAACCCCGCGGTGACCCCTCTCTCACCCTTGCCGACATGATTACCCGCGACACTTTCGATAAAACACTCAACTCCCTAGGCACCGGCAAAGCCCCCGGCCCCGACGGTATCCCCAATGAAATAATCAAATTCCTACCACCGGCGACCCGCTCCGCCCTCTTCTCTCTCCTCTCCCTCCTCGCCCACAAATCCTACACCCCTCCTGATTGGTGCCACAGCACAACATGCCTCCTACATAAAAAAGGCGACCCCTCCCTCCTCGATAATTACCGCCCTATCGCCCTCATGAATAACCTCCTTAAACTATGGACAACACTAATCAAAGATGCAGGCTCGAAATACGCCGAAACCCACGGCATTCTCAGCGACCAACAGGACGGATTCCGACAACACCGCAGCATCCACGACGCCCTCTCCTCCCTCATTATGACGATGGAGGACGCGAAACTCCACAGCAAAGACATCTACGTCATGTACGCGGATTTCAAAGGTGCCTTCAACGCCGCGGACCACCGCATCATGTTCAAACACATGCGTCAACTCGGTATGCCCCCCACCTTTGTCGACACATGCGAACACCTCTACGGGGTCTCAACCACAGATTATATTACTCCACATGGCCCCACCCCTTCTATCGACATTAATCGCGGAACCCTCCAGGGCGACACCCTCTCCCCCTTTCTATTCACCCTCTTCCTTGAACCCTTCCTTCGCTGGCTCACGGTGGGAAGCCGGGGCTACCGCCCAGGCCCCCCCGCCACTAACGTCGACCCCACAGAACCCACAGCCACATACCCAGGACACGGCTTCGCTGACGACCTCAGCCTCGCCACGGGCTCGACCCCCAACATGACCATCCAGCTCAGGAAACTCTCCCTCTTCAGCGCCTACACGGGCATGACCGTCAACATCCGCAAATGCTGCATCACCGGCGCCCTCTGGCGCACAGGCAACGCCCTCACCCTCGCCAACACTACCCTCCTCGCATCCCGCCTGCAAACTCAGTTCATCTCCCTAAACTCCACCCCGGCCCCCATCCCCTCCATTGGCCCCAGGGACACATACCGAGTCCTAGGGGTAGAACTGAACACCTCCCTCAACTTCACCAAACACTGGCACGAACTCAAACATACCACTGCATCCCTCATCACCGCCCTTTCCACCTCCCCACTAACACAATCCCGCAGAATCAGGGTCATCCGTGGACTCCTCATCGGCAAACACTTCACCCTCCAGCTCGGCCTCTTCACCGACTCCCAACTCGACACTCTAGAAGGACAAATCTGCCGCGCACTCCGCTCCGCCGTCTCCTCGGTACGTAACCTTCCCCGCACCGCCCTTCACCGCCCTACCTCAGACCTAGGTTACGGCCTCCCCTCCCTCAAAGCCCACGCCGCACAACTCACAGTTTGCCACCTACATAAAATCATGAACAACTCAGGCTATAGAGGCCACATGGCCCGCGCACACATCCGCACCTTATCCACCACGTACTCCCACTGGCCCTCGGAATCCATCATGTCAACATGTTACACCCCACCCACACTCAAGTGCTTAGTCAGAGCTCAGCGCGATGCGGGCACCCTATTCCACAAGTCCTCCTCAGAGCCACCTCATCCTCCTTCATCCTCAAATCATGCAAATCCATCACCACACTCACGAGGTCCACCACCCCACTCTCAGTTCCCATCCGCCTCCTCGCCGCAATCCTCACCGAACCCCTCGATACTATCCACAACCGCCTCCCCCTCACAGGCCTCACTACCAAACAAGCATCCCCCCCACCACTATACACCCCTCATGGATTCCCCTCCTCTCCCCACACCTCCCTCGCTCACCCCCCACCCTCTCATCCGGCATCTACACCTCCCGCACCACTCACCCCACCCCCACCGCACCCACCACACACTTAGACACAGAATACCTCACCCCCTCGGACCACCACTACCCCCCCTGCGACGTAACGCGTATCATCTCCAAACACAAGGACACAGAATACGGCCAAACGCAGTACATGGTTGAATGGGCCCCGGAACACCTCACGGAATGGGACATTCAGTTACAACTCGACGACGGCTTCCGCCTCATCTCCTCCACCCCCACATCGGTATGCCTCCCCACCCCCTCCCCCACCGCCTGCTCCATCTGTCATGACCCACTGCACACAGAACCCACCTCCACATGCTGCACATGCCCGCACTTCGCCATACATTCCCAATGCCGCCCAGCTCAGGGACCCGCCACATGGCAGTGCGAGTGGTGTGCTCGCGGCCAACAACACGACCTCACCCGCCTCCACGAAGTCCAGTGGGCCCCATGCCTACAACTACACGACACCATCAGTGAGACTCCCTCCGGCCCCACCGCCCTCACCGCATTTAACTCCGGCTTCGTCCCCTCCACCACACCCATTCTGCCAGAACCCGGACCCCCTCCATGGTCACACCCCCTAATCACATTCAACCATGACCCCATTAACCCCGACCTCGACATGCTCCCTACCGGCAAATTCGCCATCCACGCACACCCATCACTCCACGACACCACCGTACTCTGCACTCCCGACGGCCGCACGGTCACCACCCTTAACGGCCCCCGCGTCCGCCACCTCTTTCAACTCTTCCGCCCCGACCTCACGCAGCATACGTTCGAAGAGGAGGTCTACCACCTCCTCACCCGCCTAGGCTCTCGCTCAGAAATCCACTCACCCACACCCGCCACCACCACCCGTAATAGATGGGCCACTAGAGAAGACCTACTCACAGCTCTCCGCCACACATTCCACATACAGACAGAACTCTACTCCGACCCCCTCAATAAATCCCTTCACTCCCACACCTACCACTCCCTCTACCCCGAAGATATAGTCTTCTCATCTAGCGGCAGCAATGCCCCACACACATGGCAAGGCACCAACATAGCCAACCCCGAATACGACCACGAATGCATGCGACGAGCCATGGAACACGCAATCACCAGCGCACACCTCACAGCCCCTCACACACCCAGCGCAACCATCCTCATCCTCCCCCGATGGGAACACACACCCTACCGCCACTCCAAATACATCAACTCCCCATACACCCACCACCTTTACACCCTCCCCAATGACGCAAACACCTTCCTACCCCCCGACCAACACACTGGCAACCCCACCCCTACCCCATTCGGCACACGATGGATGGTCGACATATACCTCGTCGCCAACCCCCTCGCACTCTCCACCCTCCCATCACCCACAGCCATGACCGCACTTCACAACACTCTCGAATCTATCTACGACACTCACCTCCCCAACCCCATCATCACCCCCCCACCTCCACACCTCTTTGACACCTACTCACCCCACTCAGCAGGTATATACCACCTCCCCCCAAACCCAACTCACCCTCTCACGTACCCCCTCCCGGAACGCGTGCATCTAACATACCCCCCAACCAGCGGTACCCTTGCTTGGAACTGGCAGGACTTTGTATACACAGACGGCTCGAAAAAAGGAAGCTCGTCCCCCCTCGGAGCAGCAGCTACCCACCCCGCCTCGGACACCAAAATCAAAATCATGGTGACCTCTACCCCTCCCTCACACACAATAAATCGCGCTGAATTAGCTGGCATAGATATAGGCCTCCAACTTGGCCGCACCCACCTCCTCACAGACAGTGCGTGCTCCCTCCGCCTCATACAAGGATACTTAAACTGCCCTTCCGCTTACAGACACAACATTCACCGCGACACCCTCTTATCCATCACACACACCCTTAAAACCCGCTGCGACGCAGGCATCCGTACACACCTCGGCAAAATCAAAGCCCACAACCACTCCCTAGGCAACGACCTCGCAGACACCCTCGCCAACCTAGTCGCGGATGGTCACCCACCCGACACTACATACACCACAGGTTCAGAGGTCACGATAGGCCACTGGACCTGGCCATACACCCTCATTCCACAAACCCTAGGAGACCCCATACCCTACAGATACACCAACCTCAAAGCTGACGCACACACCTACAGCACCAACACCACAACACACACACACACACCTCTCTCGCAAACAACCAAACACGGAGCCCTCCTCGCCCGCGCCGCGAAGGACGGCGCCGATTTCTCTTACCACAAAAAGCACTCAACCCTCACAAATATCCAGTTCACACACAAACAAGAATTCATGTGGGGAGTCCACAACACCCGCCTACTCACTCACAACCCCACCCTGCGCTGCCCCCTATGTGGCCAATTCACTAGCAACGGCCACATGGCCGGTAACTGCCCCACCATGTCTGGCCTAAGACAGGACCGACACAACAGCGCGCTGCAACTCCTACTCTCCCTATTGGAGCGCCACAACGGCGGACGCTGGGAAACCATCACCGCAGACTTCGGTAACAAACCCATAAAATCCTTTGCTTCCCCCTCTCCTGCCCACACTCCGCTTGACTGTCACCCACCCCACCCTACCCACATGCCCACCCGCCTTGTTGATGTTGACGAAGGTCTCTCACCCGACTCCCTAACCTCGTGTCCCGCCATCCTCCCACCTGAGATTCTCCCCCCCGCGCTACGACCCCCCGCACACAAACCCGACTTTATCCGCCTTCTCGAACCTCGATTCGTTGGCCACACAAACGGTCGCCGCCGTTACGCATCCATAAAAAAGATTCAGATAGGGGAATGGAAGTACTGCACGGACAACAACCTCTCCCACACAGCTAACCTCATACGTGCCAAGTACACACCCCTTGCAAACGCCATCCGCAGCCATTGGCTAGGCACAGTGGTTGACATCCTTCCCATCGTCATGAGCCGCACAGGTACACCGCACTCCTCCACCATCACGAGTCTCACCTCCCTACTCACCGCCCGCACCGACCCTCCTGATAAACTCGTCTCCAAAGCACGCATCGACACGTCTCGCATCCTTGCACAACTCCACACGCATACTGTCCAATGGCTGCATCACCTCCTACTCATATACCGCATCAAGTCCCGCACAACCTCCCGCCGCGCCTCCGCACATTGCCCCTTCGCACGACCCTAAATGCACGCAGCCCTCGCCTCTTCTTGCACACCTCCCCGGGGGGGAGTAAAACCCCCGACCCCCATTGGAGAGGTTGGATTTAGGTGGTTAACGGTCTAGCCTTGACTTGTAAGATCACTGTATGGCATAGTTGGGAGGGCCCAGAGACAGCAGCCGACGCATCCGGCTTTTGGTGAAAAACCGGCGCATACGGTACATGTTGTAAACAATTTCAATTTCAATTGGGAAGGTACGTTAGTGTCGTGCGTTCCGGGAGGGGGTATGTAATGGGGTGAGTGGGGTTAGGGGGAAGATGGTATATGCATGCTGAGTAAGTGTCGAAGAGGTGCGGGGATGGGATGGTGGGGATGGGGAGGTGTGTATTGTAGATGGATTCGAGTGTGTTGTGGAGGGCGGTCATGGCTGCGTGTGAGGGTAGGGCGGAAAGTGCGAGGGGGTTGGCAACAAGGTAGATGTCGACCATCTAGTGTGTGCCGAATAGTGGGGTTGGGGCTGTCTGTGTGTTGGTCGGGGGGTAGGAAGGTGTGCGCGTCGTTGGGAAGGATGTAAAGGTGGGTGTATGGAGAGTTAATGTATTTGGAATGTCGGTAAGGTGTGTGTTCCCGTCGGGGGAGGATAAGGATGGTGGCGCTTGGTGTGTGTGAGGCTGTGGAGTGAGCACTAGTGATTGCATGTTCCATAGCGCGGCGCATGCATTCATTGTCGTATTCCAGGTTGGCTATGTTAGTGCCTTGCCAGGTGTGTGGTGCGTTGCTGCCGCCGGATGAGAAGACTGCGTCTTGAGGGTATAGTGAGTGTGAGGGTGGAGGGATTTGTTGAGGGGGTCCGAATAGAGTTGTGTTTGGGTGTGGAATGTGTTGCGAAGTGTTGTGAGTAAGTCCTCACGAGTGGCCCATCTGTTGCGTGTGGTGGTGGCGGGTGTGGGTGAGTGTATTTCCGAGTGGGAGCCTAGGCGAGTGATGAGGTGGTAGACCGTGTCTTCAAACGAGCGGCGTGTGAGGTCGGGGCGGAAGAGTTGGAATAGGTGACGGATGCGGGGGCCGGAGAGGGTTGTGACTGCGCGGCCGTATGGGGTCCAGAGGATGGTGGTGTCATGGAGGGTGGGGTGGGTGTGTACGGTGAATGTGCCGGTGGGGAGCATGTCGAGGTCTGGGTTGATGGGGTCGTAGTTGAATGTGATTAAGGGTTGCGTCCATGGGGTGGGTCTTGGGTAAGGTAGAATGGGTGTTGTGGAGGGGACGAATCCTAAGTTGAATGCGGGCACTCACCCCAACCTCCTCGTGGTGGGCACTAGTAGCCCTAAATCCGTGCCATGCCTGGCACGGTTGAGGGCTAGGCGGGTTGAAATCCAGCGGCTGAGATCCGCGGATCAGCAGCTATCGGGAAGCCTGAGTACGGAGGGCTTTCAAAAATACTATATGTACACCAGCGTCAAGACCTCCCGCTCGGATAGTCCGTCATATTTTTTAAGGCTTGCTACTCCTTGCATGCTCTCATGTCTACGGGCGGGAGCATTATCCGAGGAGGGTACGTTTTGCGGCGACCATGGTACGAACGGATATGAGTTGGTGGCGGGCGTTGGAGCTGGCGGTGGACCGCCGGAAAGCTGCGCATGGACATGGCGCTTACTAACAGCCGACCAACCATGTGGGACTCGAGTCGCCCATAGGGCGAGGCGAGAGGCTACGCATGCCGGTGGAGGGTCGCAACCGGAGGAGCGACACGGTATGGCAGCGGAGGTCCATATGATCATCCGCCACCAAGCAAGACCGGTAAGGAGGGTTTTTTAATAAATATTACCGTACCCACGATCTTATACGGAGCGGCAACTCGGTCCATGTTATCGACAAACCCCTCCCCTAGTCGGTACGTAATTATCGATAGGCTGCATGAAGCAGTGTGCCTAGGGTTACATAAACGGCACACTACTCGTATAGGCAGCCCCCAAAAGACGTAAACCACCGGATGGTCACAACGCGATAAGACGGGTGTTGGAGAAAAGACGGCAAAGGACAAGGGACATGAGAAAAACTCTAGCACGGAGGTAGGAGCGGCAGCCGGACACCGTATAAGGTTTAGGCATTTGTTTTTCCCAACCCACGAAAGAGGAGGGACGACTAGGCTAGACAACGAGCGGCGACGGGAGGATTAGCGATCCTCGCGGACGGGGGTGTGCGTGGATCGAAAAGGGACCGTCGACGACTTGAGCGAGGAGGAGTAGCACAAAAGCGGAAGTCATGTATACCCGACTCGACAAGCACAACATGACCAGCCTAGCTTATCATCGCCCCCCGCCGCAGCTTGAGCATGCCGCGTATTGTGGAGAGTACTGACATTTTGTATTTCATACCGTATGCATAAAAATACATCTATAGACGAAAATTCAGAAGTGTTTACGTGTATGATTTTAGACACTATCGCTACTCCCATTGGAGAGAAGTTGGGATTAGTGGTTCACGGTTTAGCCCCGACTTATGAGTCTTGGAATGGCACAATTGGGAGAGCCCAAAGATAGCGGCCGGTTTCACCCGGTATTGTTGTAAACAAATACATTTTACTCCCGTATATGTATAGTAAAATAATGGTGCACTTGAACTCATAGTACCGGTACGGGCACCATACAACAAACACCATTATTCCGTTTTTGATTATACTACTTACGGACGTGCTTGTGATTGTGGAGGCTACTCGACGGAGGCCACCGCCGAGGCGCTGAGTGAGTGTTACATAAACATTGAATGTTGCAAATAACAAATTGAAATTGAAATTGTTTACAACATGTGCTTGCAAACTAGACCGACTGCTGTCTCTCGGGCCTCTATACCAAGCCATTCAGGAGTTATAAGCAAGTATAGCCCGGGTCTCTTCGACTAGGTACACCTATCGACACACCAAGCTTCACTGTGTGTCGACGTTCCTCGGGAGTTAAAAATCCGTAAGCAACCGCAGTAATTGCCCCAGTCCCCCCGCCTAAGCAGCAACAGGTTAATAATTTTGTAATCAAGAAAAACAGATCTGAAAATAAATCCACTTGTCGAAATGCAAAACTAAACTGCTGCTCGAACTTCACGATGCACGGCCCGCTCCCACCGAACCGGGGTGCCGACCGCCCTAGGCCGGTCGGCGTTCGGAAGGGACGACGGGCCAGCCTAATTTAGCTCCCGCGTGACTTCGGTCTTGCCAAAGGTAGGAGGGAAAAGCCTGGCAAAAAAACCCTCCTCTCGCCGTCGCTCGTCGATCCCGCCGCCTCATCCCGTAAACCCCGCCCCAAGGCCGTGTCGCGTCCACCGACGCGACGGTCCTCCTTGTCGAGGTCCCCCGTCACCTCGAGGACAGGTGGGGGGGACCGAGACACACATACATAGAAAAATGGGCTGAATTTTCCCCGCTCATTTCCTCGGAGTTTTCTCTGTCTGGTACCCGGGTACCTGTCAGTTAGTCCGGCATGTGGCCGTACCCTCCCCCCTCTGATCGCTCGTCCACCGAGCAGCCTTTTCTTGAGCGGGGGCCTCCTCGCTCACCCGGGCTCATGCTTATGGGATCCTAGGATCATGTAGGTCTGTCGGGGCAGTGGGTGTCGAAGAGGGGGGGTGGGGGGGGGGGGGGGGGGGGGGGGGGGGGGGCAGGTCACCGTAGCCGGATCCGGCGGGCCGCGGGGGCCCGGAAATTATACAAAACCCTCCGTGCCGGGTTTTCCGGTGGCGCCGACCCAAAGGGTCGTCGCCGCCAGATCGTGTCGCTCCTTCCGTCGTGACCGTCCTCCTTGCCGCCCAAGCTAACTTCCCCCCCCCCGGGAGATGAAGCTTGTCGACGTAGCGGCTAGCTTGTGAGCGCCTTACCCTGGTGCTGCTCCCCAACTAGCTCGACGCCGGGTACAGACATTATCTTAATTTCCGAAAAAGCCCTCCGTACAGGGCTTTCCGGCGGCGGCTGATCTTGAGGAGCGCCGCCGCCTCACATAGCCGCTCCTCCGTCTGCGACTAGCCACCGACACGTGTCCTGTCTTGCCTCACCCCCCGGGAAGGTTCGACTGGCACAAGGATGGTCGACGGCTAGCGAGCGCCCTTTCCTGGCGCTGCTTCCCGGTTGGCCTCCACGAGCTCCATCACCCGCCTCCCACCGCTAATCTGGCCGTACCCTCCTCGCCATCAAACGCTTCTATAGTACATGCCCCACCCCATGGAAGTAGGATTGTATTCAGGAGTATTAGACCGCGAAAAAACATATCGGACGGCCCGAGCGGGAGATCTTGGTGCCGGTATTGCACATAATTAGTTTTTTTCAAAAGCCCTATGTGCATGGCTTTCCCGACAGCTGCTGATCCTGCGGATCGAGCTGTCGGCCCTCTTAGCCCCCTACCGTGCCAGGCCTAGCACGGCTACGGGGTTTCCAGCGCCCACCACGGGGAGGTGAGGGGATGCCGACGGGCCTGCGAGCGCACCCCCCTCCGGGGCCGCCGCCGCTACGCCGCCGGCGGGCGCCTGCAAATAACAGCTTTACCTCTATACGTATTCTCGAATAGCATTCGTAAATGTGAACGTACATGCACTAACAACTAATGATGCACTATATTTGTCCCTCTAGATTAATGGAAGTGATGCAAAAAAGGTATTCTCTATCCGGCGGCGGCACCCCCATGCCTCACTTGACGATCATGGTGTGCTTGGGCCCATGTTAGCACTAGCATCCCGTTGCTTAGTGCTTATGTACAAGGTAGCTATTTGTCATCCTAGTACTTAGTGTTATTACATTAGCGGTACTCTATTCCCTAGTAGTGGCGCTCGGCCGGCCGGTGCCTTCGTCAGCCGCCATCTCTCTCCTCTCACTTCTTTAGTCACCACAGGCGGCCCCTTTGTGGGGCCGGCACGACCTCCGTGTAACTATCCGTTCCCAACTCTAACATGTTAAGGGCCCTCCACCAAGTTACACTAGAGAAGAGCGTGTGTAAAGCGCTCGGCGCCACGCTAGTCCTACCTACTCCCACGTAAAAAAGAGTAGAGCGTGTGTAAAGCGCTCGGCTCCACGCTAGTAGTTCATCGTCCAACCGACACCACGCTTCGCCTTCGAGCTGGTTGTCCGCGACTAACCTACCATCTCCCACGTAAAAAGGAGAAGAGCGTGTGTAAAGCGCTCGGCGCCACGTTTGCCCCACCCAGCTTTCAGTCTCACCTAGCCTTCAGCCTACCGATGCTCTCGACCGGATGTGGTTTTTAAAGACCGACCCGCGAAAATTCGGCATGTGCGTACTTTAATTAGTAATGCCATTGTTTTTTCCCGAGGCAATGCCGCCACGCTCCCCTTGCTTAGCGATGAGCTAACCTTTCCCACGGCGAAAGGGGGGAGTCAACACGAGCGCCCGTCTATGCCTTTGCGTGTCTACACGCTCCTAAAAGCTTTGTTGGCTTTGCTTCTTCCTCGCCGGTCGCTCTCATGCGTCGGCTAATTCTCCCGTGGACAGTTTTTTCCCTCTACATGTCAGGATAGTGGCGCCCGCCGGCGGCGCAGCGGCGGCGGCCCCGGAGGGGGGTGCGCTCGCAGGCCCGTCGGCATCCCCTCACCTCCCCGTGGTGGGCGCTGGAAACCCCGTAGCCGTGCCAGGCCTGGCACGGTAGGGGGCTAAGAGGGCCGACAGCTCGATCCGCGGGATAAGCAGCTGTCGGGAAAGCCATGTACAGAGGGCTTTTGAAAAAATATTTTCTGTGCAATACCGGCACCGAGATCTCCCGCTCAGGCCGTCCGATATGTTTTTTCGCGTACATATA
Source organism: Tetraselmis chui (assembly GCA_026401115.1). Classification (NCBI taxonomy): domain Eukaryota; kingdom Viridiplantae; phylum Chlorophyta; class Chlorodendrophyceae; order Chlorodendrales; family Chlorodendraceae; genus Tetraselmis; species Tetraselmis chui. The sequence goes on from JAPMLY010001184.1 coordinate 16,388, forward strand.
CTACTAAGAACATTCCTACCTCGAGGGGGTGGGACCTGTACTTCAGGAGCGTCTGATTGCGAGGAGGGTACGGCCGGATTAGCGGTGGGAGGCGGGTGTTGGAGCCGGTGGTGGCCAACCGGGAAGCAGCGCCAGGAAAGGGCGCTCGCTAGCCGCCGACCAGCCCTGTGCCGGTCGACACTTCTCAGGGGGGGAGGCAAGACATGGCATAGGCCGGTGGCAGGTCGCAGGCGGAGGAGCGGCTATGTGAGGCGGCGGCGATCCTCACGATCAGCCGCCGCCGGAAAGCCATGTACGGAGGGCTTTTTGGATAATTAAACTAATGTCCGTACCCGGCGTCGAGCTAGTTGGGGAGCAGCACCAGGGTAGGGCGCTCACTAGCGAGCCGCCACGCCGACGGAATACATCTCCCGAGGGGAGGGGGGTAGTCTTGGGCGGCAAGGAGGCATGTCGCGACGGAAGGAGCGACAAGATCTGGCGACGACGACCCTCCGGGTCGGCGCCGCCGGAAAACCCCGTACGGAGGGTTTTGACTAATTTCCGTGCATCCGCGGCCCGACGGAACCGGCTACGGCGACCTGATCCCCCCCCCCCTCCTCGATACCCACTACCGGATAGACGAGACCCTTGCGGGGGGGGCCGGGTAAGCGCGGAGGCCCCAACCTCAACAAAGTCTACTAGGTGGACGCGCGATCAGAGGGGAGAGGGTACGGACGCAGGCCGGACTACCTGACAGGTACCCGGGTACCAGACAGAGAAAAAACCGGGGAAATGAGCGGGGAAAATTCAGGTGCGGATACTAGCAGTATCTCTTCTAGATAGTTCTTTTCTAGATAGTTCTAAGAGCTTGTGTGATAAGGTTAGGTAGACGGTACAGGTAACCTGAGTTAACCTGTATCACTAGTAATAGTTTGGTTTAGTTAGCAGACAGCACAAGCTACAGGTTCTAAGGCTGTTTCTAGAACAACTGCGGTGTGGGTATTTAAGATAGGGACTTACTGGTAGAGGGAGAGAGACCGGTACAGAATAGAATTACGCCACACCCAGACTGTAAGAAACCCTGTTCCTAAGACAATCTTATTAATTCTCTCTACGCTGTATAATTAGATCCAGAGATTAGGTTCTACTATTAGTCTAAGGTTGCCAACTTAGCCTAACCAAAGTAGCACCTCACACGTGGTTTCGGAGCCTCAGAACAGCTAGACGAGACGAAGATGTCTAACCGAGCAGGAGAGAGACTACCAGAGGAAGTTGATGGTCGACCAGAGGGGGCGCCTTCTGGGCCGACACCGCCGACGTCGACGGATGGTAGAAGACAGACAGTGCGAGAAGGATCGAGTCCCACGATGGAGCCTATGTCGGTACACGTCACCGAGATGCTTGAACGACTAAGTAACCGAGTTGACACTTTTTCGACTGAGCTATCTCAACTGCGTGACCACGTCGACAACGGTTTCAGACATTTTGAAGGACGAGTGAACAGAAGCCGAGAGACGGAGAATTTTCTTCGAGGAGAACAATTGAGATCGGAGAGGACGCGAGAGATGCCAAGCATGATGCCGAACGATGTCAAACCAGCCAAGATCAAGAGCATCGCTACGACTAACATCGACGAGCTGAGAAACTGGTTCCGACATGCGCGAGGGTATCTACGGTATCACAGCGTTAACCCTGAAGAGCAAAGAGGAGTGTACTGGGTATCTGGCTTTCTGGAAGGACCACTATCGAAGTGGTGGTACTCCCAAGTTGCGCAGACTGGAGATGAAGTCGGTGGAGGATTTTCCGGAGTTTCTGAGATGGAGAAATCCTTAATTCAGGAATTCTGCGGAAGAACACCGGCGGAACAAGCGAGATTGAATTTGGACAAAGCAAGACAGAAAACCACGGTCCTGAAGTACGCGAACTATTTTCGAGAACAATTATTGGAGCTTCCTCACCGTCACGAAGAAGATAACGTACATGATTTCCAGCGCGGTTTGAGACCCTCGATTCATAAGGAGGTTGCCCTGAAAAACCCTAAGACCCTACACGAGGCGATTCAAGCAGCTCTGCGAGCGGAGGCAGCGGAGACCAAGATTGAGACGACCCAACGCTCGACAGGCCGACTGAACGCCATCGAAGAAGACAGCGACTTTTCAGAGGCAGGGGAGGAGATCGACAGTGAGTCGGAGGAAGATTCGCATGGCGCGACCGAAGAAAAGCCGCGGGAGCTGTACGAGATTAGACGCCTCACTCAAGAGGAGGTCGACAGATTTAAGAAGGAGGGCAAGTGCTTCATTTGCCACAAGAAGGGACACATCGCTATCGACTGCCCAGACAGAAAGAACAAGAAGAATGACAGAACGAGGAAATCCCGGCCGGGAAAGTGAGACCTGAGTCGGCAGCTCGCGGCAAGCTGCAGGATGAGGTTTCGTCTCCTACAGCGACTCAGGAAGAGACCAGAACAGAAGAAGTACGAGACCCGTTACCTCAAACGACATTGAGGCCAGTCTTTAGGAGCAAGGACTTTAGCGACTGGATGATGAATAGGGAGTATTTCCTGAAGTACTCTCAGACCTACGGACCTTTCGACTTAGATGGAGCTAGCGATAATGACGGCCTTAATTCTCAAGTGGCGGAGGATTTTTGCTGTCCGGCGCGCCCATTTCAGGAGAGAGATTTACAGAAGTACCGGAGAATTTGGCTAAATGCGCCATTTAATGAATTAGAAGATTTTTTGGGCCATTATTTGCGGAGTAAACTGCTTCATCCCCATCTGAGAGCGGTTATAGTGGTTCCAAAATGGAGGGCAAAACCATGGTTCAAGCTGCTGCGAAATTTCCGACTTGTCGACGAGCTGGCGGCGAAAGAACATGTGTTTACCTGCCCCACGAACGATGAAATAGAAGGAAGAAGGCAAGATGTTGGACCGACAAGATGGACGACGCAAGTCTACGTCGACGACACCGATCGAGTTCGATTTCTGCCTCAGAACCTACAGAATCCCCCGAAGACCTACTGGACTCACTCGACGACTCTTGTTACCGATGGCCGACGAGTGTTACTAGCGAAAGAGGACACTGGCATGGTCTGGTTTCCTGGTGGCAAACAGGAGATTGAAGACGCGACCCCGGAATACACAGCAGTGCGAGCTCTTACGGAGACAACTGGATTAAAGGTGAGCGAAACAAATTTACGCCTTTTAGGGACGGAGTCTTCCGGACAGAATAAGCGCTACGTGTATATCGCTCGCGTTCGACCCGGATCGATACCGGACGCTACGTCAACTTCTCGGGCAGTATGGGCTACCTGGAAGGAATTAATTTCGGCACGGCGTACGGGTTATCTAGTCTGTGGAGAACAGCAGTTCCCTCTTCGTTACGAGACTTTTGGGAAACCGATCGACGGGTGGATGAACAAGAACGTCCGACTAGAAGACAGTGTTCCTGCGACGCTACATGTATCCACAACCCAGTCTGGAACAAGTCTGTTAGTGTTGGGAGGCACCTTACGCGGACATCGATGCCGTATTTTGGTTGACTCTGGCGCTTCGGAAAATTTCTGCAAGGCTGAGTGGGTACGGGAGCATCACATCCCGACAGTTACTGGAGAGAAATACCGGATAAAATTGGCAGATGGTAGTACAACTACGACTCGCCAGCGACTACGGAATGAAGTGCTCACAGTAGGGACCCTGGACATACGTCTGGACGCAATTACGACAGAACTGGACAAATTCGACATCATCCTCGGTCAACCTTGGTTACAAGCCGTCAACCCGGATATAGATTGGTCTACTAAAACGATTCGCGACCGTAAAACTGGCGAAGCTATGGTGTCTGGCGACGAGTACACCGTACCTGTGACAGTACATCACTTGGAGGCGGATGCGATGGCAAAGCTGCTTAGGCAACAACCAGCAGACCTCTTCGTGATTGGACTACGAGAAGTACAGGACGCGGTCGACGACATCAACACTGACCAACAACCTGAGTGGACGACTTCGTTACGAGAATCCCTGAATGAGTTTACGGACATTATCAAGGAGCCTGACGGTCTACCGCCAACTCGCGAGTGCGACTTTGAAATTAATTTGGAGTGCGATGAACCACCTAAGGAGCGAACGTACCGTATGTCACCAGCAGAACTCCGGGAGGTTCAAGTACAGTTGCAAGACTTACTCGCAAAAGGCTGGATTCGTCCGTCTAAATCTCCGTACGGTGCCCCGATTTTATTTGTACGCAAGAAGGATGGTACCATGCGTATGTGCGTAGACTACCGGAAACTCAACGACCTCACGAGGAAAGATCGAACACCGTTACCCCGGATTGATGAGTTACTCGACTCGCTATATGGGGCTCACTATTTCAGCACGCTGGACCTGTATAAAGGCTATCATCAAGTTCGAGTCAAGGAGCGCGACATACATAAGACAGCATTCCGAACTCATTACGGATTGTTCGAATACTGCGTTCTACCCTTTGGACTTTGTAATGCCCCAGCTGGATTCCAAGCGATGATGAATCGAGTTTTGGCCCCGTATCTTGGCAAGTTCTGCGTGGTATATCTGGACGACGTGTTAATCTACAGTAAGACGGCCGACGAACACCTCGAGCATATTCGACTCGTGTTACGAGAGCTGCAGCGACACCAGTTGCATATCAAACTCTCTAAGTGTTACTTCGGACGATCGAGCGTCAATTTTCTTGGGCATGTGGTGGAAGCTGGACAGATCCGAATGGACCCCGACAAGGTGGAGGCAGTACAGAATTGGCCCCGACCGAAATCAGTGACTGAAGTACGTGGATTTCTGGGACTTGCTGGATATTACCGGAGGTTCATCAACCAATTCGCAACCCTAGCAACCCCATTAACGGACCTGACCAAGAAGACACCGGAATTTCGCTGGACCTCTCAAGCCGAGTCAGCATTCGAGCAAATTAAAGACGCGATGGTACGTGCACCAGTACTGGTAATTCCTGACACTTCTCCTAATGCAAGGTACACACTGTACACAGATGCTTCTGGATTCGCAGTAGGAGCTGTGTTGTTACAAGACCAAGGTATTGGATTACAACCTGTTGCGTACCATGCTCGAAGGATGAACAAGCATGAGGTACACTATCCTGTCCACGAACAAGAGCTACTGGCAGTTCGCGACGCTCTACTGAAGTTCCGTTGCTACTTAGATGGCGCGGCGGGATTTACAGTAATTACGGACCACGACACGTTGCGACACTTCTTTCGACAGCGCGATTTGTCTACTCGACAGGTGCGATGGCTTCAAGTTCTAGCACCTTACCAGCGACAGATGGACATCGTATACAAGAAGGGAGCAGTCAACCAGGCAGACGCTCTGTCTCGCCGACCTGACCTGAAGAACTCATTACAGAAGCTGCAACTGTTACGCGATTGGACCAACGACGAAGCAGAATGCGAGTTACACGCGCAGATGTTTTCCCTGGAATCCCGGTTACATCCTGACTCTGGACTTCATGAGGAAATCAAAAGCGCTTATGATTCGGATAAATACCTGCTTACCCGGAAATCTCTGCCTACCTGGCTGGTACGTCAATCTAACGGACTCTTGTACGCCTACGGGACAAGACTGTATGTTCCGAACGTCTCTACATTACGATCAAGAGTACTGTACGAACTACACGACGCACCGACCGCGGGACACCCTGGTATTATTCGACTATTGGCAGCAGTAACCCGGACGTTTTGGTGGCCTAACATGAAGCGGACAGTACAACACTATGTACGCAGCTGTGTTACCTGTCAACGCAACAAGGCAGCGCGACACAAGCCTTATGGACTCCTTCAATCGCATGAGGTACCGACCAGACCCTTTGAGCATATATCGCTTGACCTGATTACGGACCTTCCTGAGTGCGATGGGTATGATGCTGTGGTGGTATTCGTCTGTATGCTTACGAAACGGACGATTGTCGAGCCAATTACGAAAACGATTACAGCGGAACAATTAGCAAAAGTTATGCACCGCGCTGTTTTTCGACATTTTGGCTTACCACGGAAATTAATATCCGATCGAGATCCCCGGTTTATGAGCGACTTCTGGCAAACCCTATTTAGGGCTGTTGGCACCAAGCTTAATATCTCTACGAGCTATCACCCCCAGACAGATGGCCAAACTGAACGAGTAAACCAGACATGGGAGCAAGTCATACGATGCTATGTGCACCCCTTGCACGACGACTGGGTTCAACACCTTACCAACGTGGAGTTCGCGATCAACGCAGCGGTTTCTACGTCAACGACTATGTCTCCATTTAAGGCGACGCTAGGATTTGAGCCGACATCTCCAACGACGGCTACATTTGAAGATAACGAGCCTAGCCGTACTTTACCGGAGCAAGTGAAGATTCTGGTCGAGATGCACAGATTTGCCCACGACTGCGTCAAAGCAGCCCAGGCACACATGCAAGACGCTGCAAATCGGCACCGGTTACCAGTACCTTTTACAGTTGGCGACAAGGTTAAGCTCAAGGCGACAAATCTACGGTTTGTACAACAGCCATGTTCTAAACTACGCGACCGCTACATTGGACCGTTTCTCATTACGGAGGAAGTTTCCCCGGTTGCATTTCGGCTTAAGCTACCCCCTGGAGTACGGATTCACGATGTTGTACACGCCAGTCTACTGGAAAAATGGAATGCAGAACCAGAACAGGCCAACAGTGCGCAGCCAATCCCGATTGTGCACGATGCGAAGCGATTTGAAGTCGACAAAATACTCGACGTGGCTTTTAACTCCAATGGCACGGGACTTTTATTTAAGGTCCGCTGGGCAGCACCGTTCAACGTACCTAGCGAGGACACTTGGGAACCCATGCGAGGAGTCAACCACTTAAACATCTTTTCCGAATTTCTTCGAACGGATGTTTATCGAGAATTTTCTGGCACCCCTGACTTTGTCAGATTTCGCAATCGCTGGCCTGCAAGAACCCCCAAGAAACCAAGACCCTGAGTACTGCACAGCGAGGACGCTGGTGCTTAAGGAGGGGAGAGTGTCATATCCTAGCCATTTAGCTAAGTGCTAGTATCTGACATTATTTGTTTCCTCTAAATGGTACCTGTATCTTAGCGATATTCAGTGACTCTTTATTTGTCATCACGGCAGTACAACTGTATCGCCGTATTTTCCCTCGACAGTACAGAGTTACTAGCAGTATCTCTTCTAGATAGTTCTTTTCTAGATAGTTCTAAGAGCTTGTGTGATAAGGTTAGGTAGACGGTACAGGTAACCTGAGTTAACCTGTATCACTAGTAATAGTTTGGTTTAGTTAGCAGACAGCACAAGCTACAGGTTCTAAGGCTGTTTCTAGAACAACTGCGGTGTGGGTATTTAAGATAGGGACTTACTGGTAGAGGTGAGAGACCGGTACAGAATAGAATTACGCCACACCCAGACTGTAAGAAACCCTGTTCCTAAGACAATCTTATTAATTCTCTCTACGCTGTATAATTAGATCCAGAGATTAGGTTCTACTATTAGTCTAAGGTTGCCAACTTAGCCTAACCAAATGCGGCGGCGACCTTGGCGGGACTTACGGGATGGGGCGGCGGGATCGACGAGCGACCACGCGAGGAGGGGTTTTTTGCCAGCCTTTCCCCTCCTATCTTCGGCAAGACCGAAGTCACGCGGGAGCTAGATTAGGCTGGCCCGTCGTCCCTCCCGAACGCCGACCGGCCTCGGCCGGTCGGCACCCCGGTTCGGTGGGAGCGGGCCGAGCATCGTGAAGGTCGAGCAGCAGTTTAGTTTTGCATTTCTCGACAAGTGGATTTATTTTCAGATCTGTTTTTCTTGATTACAAAATTATTACGCTGTTACTGCTTAGGCGGGGGGACTGTGGCAATTACTGCGGTTGCTTACAGTTTTTTTAACTCCCGAGGAACATCGGCACACATTGCAGATAGGTGTGTCGATAGGTGTACATGGTCGAAGAGACCCGGGCTAAACTCGCTTATAAGTCTTGTATGGCTTGGTAGAGAGGTCCGAGAGACAGCAGTCGGTCCAGTTTGCCGGCACATGTTGTGTTTAATTTCCAATTTCCAATTTCCAATTTCAGGATAGTACATTACGCAGTACATTTGGAACCACTTCATATCGGCAACTCGCCGGTAGCGGCACGTTCTTGTGAGCGCATGTCGCTACACCTACCCGCCTTGAGACACACGCTACAAGCACTACACCTTCAACCAAGATGGCACCTTCCTCAACGCAAGCTAGGACGACGTCAAGACCTCGGCTACCTTGAGGGGGGGTGTTAGCACTAGCATCCCGTTGCCTAGTGGTTATGCACAAGGTAGCTATTCATCCAAGTACTTAGTGTGATGCTATTACCGGTACTCTAATCCCTATAAATCCCTAATAGTGGCGGTCGGCCGGCCTTGCCGGTGCCTTCGCCGGCCGCTATCTCTCTCTTTCTCACTTCTCTAGTCACCACAGCCGGCCCCCTTGTGGGGCCGGCACGACTTCCGTGTAACTATCCGTTCCCAACTCTAACAGCCCCGGAAGTGACTTCATGAGGCCATCAGCCAGCATGTCGGTCGTACCCAAGGACACAAGTGCGAATGTCTTTGCATCCACCAACTCTCGGATCCATTGGTACTTGATGTCAATGTGTTTCGTCCGGTTGGAAGTAACGGGGTAATTGGTGAGCTTATATGCGCCTTCGTTGTCATGATACACCGTTGTTGATGAGCCGCACTAGTGCTTATGCACGTCTTGCATGCGTTAGCAAGAGTATACATGGCTATGTCCACCGCGGTTGATTGTCACATGCTTCGCCTATGTGGTGGAGAGAGCCGCTACCTCAGCATGCTGCTTGGAAGTCCAACCGACTACGCCGCTGTTGAGCATGGCTGCTTCGCCTTATTATTGCGATCGCTTGGCGATCGTGTCAAACGCTAAATTTGAATCCGATAACACGTGATTGTCATCGGCACTGTCATCAGTCCGCCGTCCGTAGGTGATCCCCGGTGGGTCGTTTCTCCTTGTGGGGTAGCGGAGCATTCGCTTCAACATTTTCATGTCGATGGGTGCCACCTACCGCATGCTTTTGACACCGAACACAAAGTAATGTATGGGTGTGTACACATTCACAATAAGTTTACTTATCCAAGCAGAATGGCACGGAACTACGGAAGGTTTCTTGCTATGATGGCGACAATGCCACCTTGTCTTGGTCGATTGCAACTTCTCCATCTCGGTAGGGCGTGGGTGCCATGGGCACTTTGCAAGGTGTGATCCCCGGCATGCCAAACTTCTCCATTAGCTCCTTGGTGTCTTGTTCATGGAAAACGTTGACGTTATCGGCTACCATATTCATGGCGATGTCCATTCCGAGAATGAACATGGCCTCGCCGAAGCCAGTATGCAAAAGCGTGCATACACGATCGGTATGGAAGGTAGGTAACGCATACGTAGTTACATTCACATTCACGATAGGGATAGTCTCAGAGACAACCAACCTCAAGCACAATGTTGGGACGAAGGGCTAAGTGAGGAGGTGTAGCCTAGCGACAGCTTTGCATCAAATCACTAGACCAATGTCTAGTGTTATGTTGTGTTTGGTCAGCACATGAACTAAATACATCTAGAGTAGGTTACAGTAGTTGTCTATAACTAATAACCAATATTATTACTTCCAACATAGTCATGCGGAAATGTTTCCCTACGGCTCGCTTCGCTGACTCTATTCACTTGAGAGAACCGGCGACGAGCATAATATCGTCTAAATACACTAGAACGGTGCAAATCCCGGGTATGGGTGATTCATGGTAGTGTGGAGGCTTGTGTCGGACGTCGATCTCTTGAGTCCAAAAGAGGAAAGGGTCTAGTGGAACAATTTGTACTCTTCTAAGGCTCTAATGTTCTAAGGCTCCGAAACCACGTGTGACGTGCTACTTTGGTTGACACGTGAAGCATGTCTCAGCCCATATATTCTCTACAACGCTTGCATGACGCGGAGCGTCCCATCCTTCGCGCCTTTTGGTTGGCGCATGTAAATCTCCTTTGAAGGTTTGCGTTCCGGAAGGCCGTCTTGATGTCCGCAAAGTGCATGTGCATGTTTCGCTTGGTTGCAATGACAAGGACAATGCGCATTGCGCTGAGTTTGACGAATGGGGAAGATGTCTTGAAGTAGTCAACTCCCGCTCGTTGATTGAGACCATGTGCGACCAATCGCGCCTTGGAGCGATTGACTGGTAAATATGGATTGGATTTAACCTTGAAGATTCATTTGTTCCCGATGGCGTTGCGGCCGAGAGGTAGGTTGTCCTTGCAAAACATGCCTTTGTTGTAAAGATAAGTGAGCTTCGAGCGGATGGCCTTTAGCCAATTCGCAGCGTTTTTGTTGCTGAGGGCATGTATGATGTCCACGAGTACGGGGATATGAGTTTCTAGCGGGTACATTGGCGGCCCCTTTTGTGTGGCGGAGGTGGGATCAAGTCGCCGTGGGACTTGCTTGTTGTGTTTGAAGACCCCGGCTGTCCGGTTGATCATCTAGATATAGTCAGGCGCTGCGAAGGTTGAAGAGGAAACACGGATGATGTGGTGGTCTTTGTTAGTTAGGGGTGAGGCAGAGGTGTTAAGATCATTTGGGGCATCCTCCGGATCAGCGAAGGGGTTATTCGTTCTCCCATCCGACCATTAAGTGTTAATGCGACTCCAACTACTTGAAGCTGATTTCCGCTTCTTGGTTTCCTTGTCGATATACACAGCCCAATTCACGGCGCCATACACCCACAGCGAGCTGGCGAATATGGAGCGCCAATGGGCCACCCTCGCAAATTGGGCAACAACCATGATGCAGGCATACTCATTGCCCCTACAATTATTGGGGAGTTGCGTTGCGTACCGCGGTCTACCTTCGGAACATACTCCCACACTAGCCTCCTCCGGCGGGCCGGGTGGCGTGCCTTTCATTTTTCTTCATGGCGTCCCCACAGACAATTCTCACCTCAAAGTGTTCGGCTTTTGCGCGTATCTACACTTGGAAGACCACTACCGGGAGAAACCCTCCCCCAAAGCTTTATGATGCATGTTCGTAAGCTACTGCGACGACGGACCGGGGTATTGCATCCAAAGCCTTGTCACCTAGAGACTCACCCGCACTATCCATTTTGCATTTGTTTAGTCCCCCCCCCCCTTCGCCGCAATGACCTCACCTCGGTCGGCACACCATGTTGAAGATGCAAATATATGTTTACACGTAGTTCGTGGCGGCCCTACAAGGGGGGCGGGTGTGGTGATAAGAGAAGTGAAAGGAAAGAGATGGCGGCCGGCGAAGGCACCGGCTGATCGGCAGGGTTGGCCGACCGCCACTAATAGGGGAATATAGTACCGTTGACAAAAAAATCAAGTACTAAGGTGATAGATAGTTGTCTTGTACATAAGCACTCGGTAACGGGATGCTAGTGCTAATACCCCCTCAAGGTAGCCACGGTCTTGCTGTCGTCCTATATTTTGTCGAAGAAGGTACCATCTTGGTCGTAGTTTTTTGTTGGTAGCTCGTGTCTCAAGCCGGGTAGTAGTCGGGAACAATACTCACGTGAACCTGCCGCTACCGGCGAGTTGCCATCAACCCTTTGATGCCCAACGCGGCTTCTACGCGCTGGGCATTAACCCAGCGGACCGCGACAACTTCACCGTAAACGTGCGCGGACAGCTCTACCGAGTCGCGGGGCTACCTATCTATGGAGTGGTCCCTATCATCCCCCTTCTACTTTCGCAAGATTACGCAAATCTACTAGAACTTCTAACGAGCACCGGGCCCAGAACTACCATGCGCATCACAAGGCAACTGCGGTAAGACCTACCTCAAAAGAAGTCGACGGCGCGGCGCGAGATTCTACCTTCCGACGACTACTTTCTGTTATTCGCGAGGACAAAACAAGAGGCACTCACCTTGCGACAACGCTTTGCCGGCCTCATGGACCGTCTTGGCTTGCTTCGCCACTCAACCAAAGCTGTTCGGGCACCTCCGCAATTCGGCCACCTCCTAGAATCGCCATCGAAATAAAATGATACTTGCACGCTGTGGATTCGAAACTCGCCAAGATCGCGCAACAAGCCAAACACCTCATCGAACGCGCTACACGGAACGCAGGTTGGCTACCCGTCAAAGACCTTCAGTCCCTATCGGGACATTCACAATACCTTCCGAGAGCTGCACTCAGACGTCGGCGAGAAATGGGGAGGCCTCGTCCGGCTAACACCACATCTGCGTCGCGACATGCAGTGGTGGACAAATGTACCCAACCCGTCCTACGGCAAGCCCATTCACAAACCAATCGAGACCTATACACGGACAACTCGGACTATGGAAGTGGAGCGGTCCCGAACGAGCGCCTAGAAGCACGATGATTTTGGAGCGCCGACGACGAGCAACAACACATTATTTGGAAAGATTTGAAGGTAATTACTCCGTCACGCTGCCGAGAGCTTCTTGCCGCAGCTCGCCAGCCGCAACACCGTGATGCACGAAGATAACTAGTCAGTGTGTCACATTGTGACATGTCTAACCTCACGGTCACCAATGATGATGGACGAACTTAGGCGGCTTTGGTGTTTACTTGACACAAACATCATCGACCTACGGGCGCGCTACATCCGATCGGCAGCCAACGCATGGGCCGACAAGCTCAGTCGACACCTCGACATCGACGATTGGAAGTTCGACTTTGTGTTATTTGTGGAACTTGACGCGAGGTTCGGCAAACATTTTTTCGATCGCTTCGCTTCTGCGGTAAACACATTGTTGCCACGATGTACTGGTGAATGAAGATACGTGCTTTGCGGAGCTGTGGACGCGCTACACATCTGACTCAGACTGGCGGAAGGAAAACAATTGGTACAACCCCCCGTGGCCCCTATTTTCTAACCTCGTCTAGAAAATACGTGAGAGCGGCGCAGCAACTATTGTAATCGTCCCTAAATGGACATGCAAGGTTTGGCACCAAGCGCTTACTGAGACGGCCTCCGAAGAATAAATCGTCGTGCCCCGTCCAAACTTGTTCCAACCCAAGCGTCGGGCGCTACGCGGTACAATAGGCAGTCCTCACATAGCCGTCAATGTATTCTGAGTTCCCTCCCGGCCTGGTTCTACTTAAGACGAGAAATTGTAAGCGCTACGCTTGCACGTTTTACGGGACCGCATCGCGAGCCAAGAGTCCATGACGATCATTGTCCTATGTATAAAGGAAAGGTCACTGCCAACACCAACCCGTGGACCGAGACGATAAAACCGTATATGGCTAAGATTTTCGGCTCCGACGTACTCCGCGCAAAGACCCTAGCCATACTACCCGTAGCATGGGCACCCAGCACAACGGCGACCTACGGTAGTACTATCCGCCGGTACTTCGACTGTTACGACGAACATATGCTAGCGCCACTATTTGCTACACCACCACACATGGCTAGGTACGTCGCTTGGCTAGGTCAGCTGAGGACCATCAAGGCATCAAGTCTACAACCGTACCAATCGGCAGTCAACGGCTTCTTCAAGGGCCACGGCTTTGAAACAGTTGCCCTCGGCGACCTCGTCGATGAGGTACGAACATGACTTAGCGCGTCGCAAGTAGCGATTGACGACAATCTAGTACGCGTACACCTACCGGCATCCATCGTCGTCCAAGCCCTTCGCATGACCCAAGCCCTACGACTCTAACTCGCCGAATCAACAACGGGTAGATTATTGCACACCAACTCAATACACGAACAAGTACGACTCATGCGGGCATGTATGGGAGCCGTAGTATTGCACTTGTTCTTCAGCCGAGGGGGGGTCAGGCATATATTGCTTAATCGAGGACTTCGCCGCCTCCAAAGACGACGGGATTCGCCTATACCATCGTACGAAGATTGGACAAGGCTGAGTGTCAGCATAGCGTAAACTATTGTGCCACCTTTCG
>JAPMLY010001185.1:0-90000 GCA_026401115.1 Tetraselmis chui
ACACAAACACACACACGTACACACACGCACGCACGCACACGCACGCACAAATACGCGTGAACACATCGACACACTCACACACACATACATACAAACAAGTACAAGCATGCATTGAGAAAAAAATGCATATAGACATACATGGTAATTGGAAACATACATTTTCTACAAGCATTGGATGTGGAATGAGGTATAGGTATAGGTATACACTTTCTGCAAATTACAACACATGCACCCGGATTGCGCATAATGGGAGACACATGCACAGAGTGAAACAAGCGTCCGCACAAACACACACATTTATGGACACATGATAAGCTACGTATCCTCGGACACGCTCACATCCTCAGACGTATATACACCCGCACATACAGAGAACGAGAGTCAAAGAAGAGAGAGAGAGAGAGAGAGAGAGAGAGAGAGAGAGAGAGAGAGAGAGAGAGAGAGAGAGAGAGAGAGAGAGAGAGAGAGAGAGAGAGAGAAAGAGAGAGAAAGGGAGAGAAAAAGAGAGGGAGAGATAGATAGATAGATACACGCACGCACAGATACACAGACACACACACATACACAGGCACGCACACATGCAAAGAAACACACACACACACACACACACACGCGCGCGCGCGCACAAAAAAAACAAAAAAAAACACACGCATACACACACACACACATACATACAAAGAAACACACACACACGCACACGTGCGCGCGCATGCGATGTATTATAATCCTGGATAATGACATATATGATGAGACAGGCTCTATTCAGACACAGGCGCGGTCACACACAATATTCAATTTTCCAGTATTGCATCAGACGTGTTCCTACGACGTTCTTAATATTCCTTCTCTTCATACATGTTGCATCATTACCCCCCACCCCCGTCCCCTTCCCCACAATGCTCGGAGAACCGGTGGCAAGTCAGGAAGTGCAGAGAAGAATTTTGATAACGAATCAATTTATCATGTCGCGCTCCCAAATCCGTCGTCATCTTTGCTGCTGTTTCAAACGATTAGCTATAATTGGCTTTATTATCCGTTTGACTTCGGCTCACTTTCCCCTACGGCACAGGCCACCCAACCGATGACCTACTTCACATATATATACATATTCATATATATATGTCCCTAATCCTTTTTTGCTGTTTGCGATGCACTTGTTGTCGCAGGGCTCCGTCGGCGTGACCGTGCTGCAGTATCTGCTGGGCGGCGGCGCCTCTTTCAGCTCTGGCGGCCCCGGTAAGGGCATGCACTCGCGGCTCTACACCCGCGTGCTCAACAAGTGCCCCTGGATCTCCAACTGCATGGCCATCAGCTCCCTCTACAGCGAGACCGGCATCGTGGGCATCAGCTGCAGCGGCGAGAGCTTCAAGGCGGAGGAGATGACCACCGTGATGGTGAACGAGCTGCAAGCGCTGTCCACCGCTGTCCCCGCTGCGGAGCTGGAACGCGCCAAGCGCGCTGCCGTCAGGTGAGAGCCCACCTTCCTCTCCAGTTTCGTCTAAGGAAGGGACTCACTATGATTTTCTACCACTTGTCCTCTTTTTTTTAAGTTCATGTATAGTAAGCACTGTTTAAGGTTTGTGAGGAGTTGGGGATGAGGGTTCTTTCTGGAGACTGGTGTATGTCGCATCTTCATCATGTGTTTTATTTTGGAGGGTGTGTCAGCGTCAACATGAAGAGTATTGTCTTCTGTCTCCTGTCCCCTGTCAGGGGGTGTGCGGAGGTGTGAGTAGGGGTTGTATGGAAACGGTTTTCGCATTTTATACTTTTTGTCATAATTTTGAGGGAATGTCCTGGCGGAAATTCAAAAGATGAGGGCTCCCGTCTTTTCATACTATGGATCGCCGCAATGAAATGGGGGCGTGGGAGGGGGGAGGAGCGTTTTGACCGAGGGTGCAGGGTTGTTTTAGGGGTTATTGTTTATAAAGAGGGGTGCATTTGAAACTATGTACTATTTGCTGTGTCAGTCTACAACGAGTGGGCGAGTGCCCTCTGGGAAGTGTTTGTTTTTTCTGTGCTTTGAAAAGGTAGGGAAGGGAAGGAGAAAAGAGGGTGTGTGTGTGGGGGGAGGGGGGGGGGGGGGGGGGGGGGGCATTGCAGTTCGAATCGTTTTTATTCCGTTTTGGTTTCCGGTGAAAGCTGATGATAAGCTATCTGCAGATGGTAATAGAGTTGCGCGAGACATAGTGTTGAGTGCGAATGAGGGACGCTCATTGTGCATTATTACTGTGCTTCACTTCCGTTCGTGTCGCGCGTATCGTAGCAATTGAGGCTTAAACTGTGACTATGTCGTCTTTTCCCGTAGTACCCCTGTCAGCGTGAAGTCTTTCAAGCTGATAAGGTTTATTACTGAAAGGACGTGTTGTGGGGGAGGCAGGGTTAAACTCTTCGTGGATTGGTTGAGTGCTTTTCCGTTTCCAGTGCCTTGTGGGTTTGTATTTGTGTGTGTGTGTGTGTGTGTGTGTGTGTGTGTGTGTGTGTGTGTGTGTGTGTGATTGTGTGCGCGCGCATGTGTGTGTGTGATTGAGCGCGTGTGTGTTTGTTTGTGTGTGCGTGTGACTGTGTGCGCGCGTGTGTGTGTTGGGGGGTTGTTTTTCTGTTCGTATGTGCTATATATCACAGTATTCTGTTAAACAGTGATAATAATGTTGCGTAGTATCTTCACAGGCGCCCCATCGGTTCACTTCACGATTTTTTTGGGTTCATTGCAATACATCCGCTAATGCGGAGACCACGCAAATACTGGTGCCAACTTATATCCGGTCGCATGTCGAGCGTTGCGTTGCGATGGCGGGCTCACCGTTTTTGTGGTGCGGAGCTGATTTGTGCTCGACGCGGGTGTGGTGCAGCATGGTGCTCATGAACCTGGAGTCCAAGGCGGTGGTGTGTGAGGACATCGGACGGCAGGTGCTGACGTACGGGCACCGCAAGGACGTGTCCCAGTTTGTGGCGGACATCAAGGCCGTCACGGCGGCGGACATCCAGGCGCTGGTGGGGAAGCTGATGAAGACGCCCGTCACGCTCGCCTCCCACGGCAACATCGCCGCCGTGCCGCGATACGATGCGGTGTCAAAGATGTTTTAGGGCGTATACCCTAGTGCACCACCCCCCTCTGCCATCCCCTTCCTTTCCCTTCCCTTTCCCCTATCCTTCCTTTCCGCCGTGCAAGCCACACACAGACTCAGGACCTCCCATTCCCTTGTTAAAGCACTCCGCTGTTGAGTCTCTCTCTGCATTGTACCTCCACGACTGAGACACTCGACACGCGCGCTGTGGGTGGCGTGCGGTGCATGTGTACTGCGGAGGTGGGCGGGTGTGTGCGGGGTCCGACGAGCTGCTCCTCGTGCGGATATATGTTCCATCAGAAAGTATGCAGGAGGCATGCACGCACACACACACACACACACACACACACGCGCGCGCTCACAGATACACACACACACACGCATGTGCACCTCTGATGACGGGCAGGGACGAACCTTTTTGTTTACACGCAGGTCCACAGGTATTCAGCGTTAGGTGATATTTCTCTGTTATGGTACCGACGCCACAACGAAATGTATATGCACACAGGCAAACCGTCTTGACGCAGTTGTTATATATGCGCAGAGTGTATTTTTGCTCACTGGACAAATAATGAAAAAAATACATAAACGTATGAAACCCCCTTCAATCCACCCACTCCCAATACGGCCGACCTGGAACCATGACGTCTCCGCCCAATCATGCATGCAGAAATTACTCTCCACGCGTTCTTTCTGAAGAGAGCACTTCATTTGGTGCTGAAGGGGGTAGGAGTAGGGATGCCAGTGTGTTGGTCAAGGGGGGGGGAAGGTATTTCTATCCGCTCAGAGATGGGGTTGAGGTTATTCACCCCGTATGAGATTACTCTTGACTGTCATTGAAATACTTACATTGCAGCCCACAACGACGGACGAAGCACGTGCGCACATGTAACAACACTCCGTCCAAAGTCAGTGCCCACACATGAGGCAAATACTCATAAGGCATGCTGAACAACAGTCTCGGGATGTGGTTTAGAGACTGACTTGGTATAGTCACAGACTAACCAGATCAGAAAAGGAGAGATCACACATGCACGGGCGATGGTGCATCGACTCGTGCACAATCATAGCAACCCCTCCCGCAATCACACACACACACACACACACACACAGCGTGCTGAAAAATATTACAGGGAGAGTGCGCTTTCCGGCCGCCAGCAGCGCAGTGCATGCTGTGATATTGACTGATCTGGCGGCCGTCGGAATTCACAGGAACACATTGTCTAAAGGCAGCAACGAGCTCTACCATTTCTCAAATTCCACACACAAATGAGCTGAAACATTTACCCTTGGAGCACCAAAAGATCGTTTACAGTTGACTGACTCACAAATGGTCACATAATTTCATGCGTGTGCTGCCATACAAACACACCCACCAACATAATTCTGCGCATCTCATCGCCAATGAACTAAACGCAATCTTCCCTTGGCGAAACAACTTCCACCCCAAGCACTGAGTAATCCGTCTGTCCCCCCCCCCCCCCCCCCCCCCCCTCCCCTTTCCTCGTCATTTCTAATTAAAGAAATCAGACCCTCGCTATTCTCCCCCTTTCTTCTTTCCCGTAAATTTTGGAATCAGTTGTCAGCCTCGTCTGCGGAATTCGGGCCATCTTGTTCCTCACCCTCACCCTCTTCCTCTTCCTCCTCGCCCTCCTCTTCGTCGGAGTACCCCGGCTCAGCCTGAGACGCCACCTCCTCACCGCGCAAGTTCTGTAACAGCAGCGAACGCCATAAGGGCACCCGTTCCGTGTGAGCGACGAGAGCTACTGGACGATATACAAATGGCGTAAAGAGTTTCAGGGTTTAGGGTTGAAGGCAGATTTAGGGGTACTTTTTTGGACATTGGGCTTCATTTCGTTTTGGTACGGGTACCGCTTTGTCCTCAAACGACGCGATGTTAAACATAAAAATATCTATGGGTTTCAAGAGTCATCCGAAGAGGGCAACAACAGCGCGGATGAGCAAAACAAATATTGCATGTGTGTGTGTGTGTGTGTGTGTGTGTGTGTGTGTTTGTGTGTGTGTTTTATGTGTGTCAAAGCATATGTGACAGTGTGTGTATGGTTGTGCGAGTGGGAGTGTGTGCGTTTGTTTAGTGTGAATTTTTGTGTGTGTCTATGCATATGCGAAAGAGAGAGAGTATGTGTGTGTGCCCATGCATCTTTGTGTGTGTGTGTGTGTGTGTGTGTGTGTGAGTGAGTATGTATGTTCGTGTGTGTCAGTGCTGAGTGCATTTGCGTGTGTGAGTTTGTGTGTGTGTCCATGCATATGTGACATTGTGTGTGTGTGTGTGTGTGTGTGTGTGTGTGTGTGTGTGTGTGCACGTGAGTGTGTGTGCGTATGTCTGAGTATGTGAGCGTGTATTTTTGTGCGTGTCCATACATATGTGAGTGACAGTAAGTACATTTTGTGAATGCGCGGGTATCAGTGTGTGTACGTGTGCTTGTGCGTATGTTTGTGTGCGTGTGCGATTGTGTGTGTATGTCCATGCATATGTGTGTCAGAGAGTGAGAGAGAGAGAGAGAGAGAGAGAGAGAGAGGGTGGGCGTATGTTCCTGCATATGTGTGTGTATGTTTGTGTTGGTGCGTGTGTGAGTGTGCGTACGTATTTTTGTGTCTGCGCGCGTGCGTGGGTGTCTATTTTTGTTTGTGTGCGTGTGTGTGATGTGCGTGGATGTGCGGGTGTGTATACTTGTATGTGTGTGTGTGTGTGTGTGTGTGTGTGTGTGTGTGTGTGTGTGTGTGTCCATGCATACGTGTGTGTATGTGGGCGCTTTCGTCGAATTGATTTCAAGATGGGAGTATCAACAGCCTCTTGAGCCGTACTATGCTCTCAACCCTCCAATATACAGAAATTACCCAATCAGTTAGCATTTCCCACTATCCTACAATTTACTACTATCTTTTCGTCAATTGATGCATCATTTTCAAATATGATGAATTCAACAGCGCAATAATGGACGGACAGTCAAATTTCACATTTCATTCACACACACACACACACACACACACACACACACACACACACACACACACACACACACACACACACGCCACAGCTCATCTGACCGCACCTTGTGTTTGAGGTTCCCCATCCAAAAGTTGTTCACGAGGTCGGTGCCGTGGAAGAATGCCTTCATGCGGAAGATGAAGCGCTCCAGTGTCCTCTTGAGCCCCGGCACCTTGGTCACCATCACCCGCTCCTTCCGACTCTTCCCCTCGCAGCAAATCACCTGCAGCAGCCGCGTCCCCTTCTGCAGCTCCTTCACCATGCCCGTGAACCTCTCCTTGTGCTCGTTCCAGTGGTGCTCCCAAAACGCGAGCGACTGACCACCCACGCGCAGAAAGAGAGTGGGTACCATTCCATCGGTTGCAGGTTTCACTTATGCTAATAAATTTGAGGGAATTAACGGCACTGGTCGGAAGGGGGACAACAAACTGGTGCACACAAATACTCAAGGTTGCAGGGTTCAATTAACGATTTGTAATATGTTTTCCCTGCGGTTTGTTTTCTGTCCGTCAGAGGCGCGCAAGAAAGCGGCAGCGGGGCATCCATCCCCCCAAAAGGCAAGGATGACGTCAGGGGCATGCGTGCAATACTTAAGGGTGGAGGGTTTGGAGGAGCGTTTATTTGTTTTCGTTTGTGATAGGGAGAGGAGGAAACGGTCAATTGTAAAACAAATACAGCCTTATGTTTTGATATTACGCACGCCCAGTCCTTCCCAGCCTTGATACTACTCATGTCGAGTCTTTCGTACCTTGAAAGGCGCCCGATTAGGGAAGGAGGGTGGCGGGCGGGCGGGGCTGTGCATTGAAAAAAAAAACTATCCGATAATTGTATGGAATGATGCCATCAAGGACGATTAGGGTGGTGGGAAGCCATATGTAGCTCGTTTCGTCCCGCAACAATGAGGGGTCGCAAGCCTAATACACCAGGAACTGACCATCCCATCGTTTTGAGTATTTTTTGAATTTATGATACTTTTTGAATTTATGCATTTGTTGTTGATTATCAAACCACCGCTCGTCCTTCGAACACAGCCGCGCATCATTCACAGGTAGGCAATGGAGAAAGGATCAAAATCCTCGTTTTCTAAAAAATATATATACTACTCTTATTCATTACGACACGACTTTCGTAAATTGTTTAATACATGGCCGAATAATGACTAAATAAAAGTTGCAAGTAATCCTAAATATTCAGCCTTACCTTCATAAACAGCTCGATGAAGCGGCCGGCGTGCTTCACGGCCGCCGCCTGCACCGCCAGCTTCGACTCGTGCAGCTTCACAATCTGTACCAGGCGAGAGCAAGCCTTCACTGCGCTTGCGCTCCGTTGCGCGAGCGCCTCGACCTTCGACGGGTCCGCACGCGTTCGGCCCCGCTGCAGTGCCAACGCCTGCGGAAAACAAACACACACACACACACACACACACACACACACACACACACACACACACACACACACACACACACACACACACACAAAAAGATTTTTACAAACCCGCGACAAAAACAGACGAATGCGCCCAAGAGGAAGATGGCGAATCGGGACCGTATTCCAAGGCCTTCTTGAATTTTAGACATTCGGTCACGATGTATACTGCAATCGACGAATTATGAATGTACTGTATTGCGTCATTATTCATCTGTTTGGTTTTTTTCTTATTTTGTAATCAAACATAAAACGCAGTCGTCCAATATGGCGTCTGGGCTGTCTTGCTTCGCTGAGCATGCCGTGTTTAAAAAAAGTCCCGCGAGCATCATCATGTGCACGAGAAGGGCTGCGAGCGCACGAGGCTCCATCCGAAGCATACCCGTATGAGTAGCGACATCGGATCCGTGCACGACGTGAACCAATATTAGCAGAAAGTCATTGCAAAATACATTTACCGCTCACCTCGGCGACGACGCCGTCCCACTCGCGGCCGAGCTCCTCATGCAACACGCGGTACCAAACGGGCAGCGTGGCGCTGCTCAGGCTGGGGTGTGACTCCAGTGCGCGACGAGCCCCCGCGCCGCGCCCGCTTTCAACTTGCATCAAATGCTGAGCAGCTCCGACTCGGTCAGTGACTTAGCGTCCGTCAAAGTACATCCAGGGGTTTAGGGTTTTCGGGGAATGGCAGGAGAGAGTTTTAAGAATGGTCAACAGAGAATTGGGACCTAGGGATGGCTCCGAAACCCAGACGGTGGCATTTTCTACACACACTCAATTGAGTAGGCTTCGTTTAAATGATACAAGTAGTAGAGCAAAACTCGTCCAAAATAATAGGGTCTGGGAAATGCTTTTTCAGTTATGGCAGTGACAATTCATAATCAATGTAATAACATTGCATAAAACAAACTGGTTTGAAACAATCCGTGGCAAAATATCACGGCAACGGACACATTGTACGGCTTTCCTGGGACTCTTTCCATGTTGCGAAACACAAGCAAGAAACCCTACCAGTGGGGAATAATAACCCGACGAGAAATACACTTTAGAGTGCTTACAAAACAAGACCCCCAAAAAGAAAAAAATTGTAAGAGTAACATTTCAAAGTGACGGAAACTACCGCCTAAAATATCGGTTGGTTACAGGCTGGCTATAGAACGGAACGACCTCAGATAGAGAGCGAAGCACAACTTACAGCCCATATGACATTAAACGCGGACGAGTGGTGGCTTGCGATACAAATGTAAAATGGTATAATAAATTGCTTGTTATTAATTCATTGACACTTTGATGATGTAATCAAATCATTGAGAATACATGAATGATAAACTTTTTTACAATTAATATAACAGCGGGTAAGCACGAGGGAGGACACGAGGCCAACCACTAGCCACGGAGAGGGGGGAAGCACGCAACGACGGCAACGCAACCACCCACCCTGATTAATATCCCGTGGGCTAGGGTTTATGGTTTTTGGATTTACCCCCGGCAGTGTCCCGGAGGGACTTAGACCCGCGGTGTTGGAAATCACATCAAGAAAGCGGCAAAAACGAATTGCTTGGGCAACGCTGAGCAGCCACCAAGATCAATAAAATGGCAAACATGAGGAGTGACAATAGTATTAAAATATAGCAGGTACTTTCATGCCATGGGTTGTTGGGATAGCGACACAAATGTGTTGTGCTTTATGGACAACTGCAGAAAAAAAGGAGAGATTCCAACAACGCGAGGTGAAGAATGAGAGCATGGTCACATAGCGGAAGGTGTGTGCGGGGGGTGGGGGTGGGGGGGGGGGGGGGGGGGGGGGGGGAGGATAATGAGATTATGGTAAAAAAGGGGGTGCGTAAAAAATGCAGTCTTCAACATGATGCGAGCAAGTATCCAAGGGCGTTTTTTGTTGTAGTGCTAACAACGCAAATACCGTCATGGTCTGGTTGCAAACGACAAGCAAACACATTTCGCAACATGAATTCGGAGTCATATGTGAAGAAAGTTTCAATAATGGGGTTTGTACACACGATTAGTTATTGATTCAATTTGAGGCGCCCGCCGGCGGCGCGACTGCGGCCGCCCCGGAGGGACGGAGGGTGGTGCGGTCGCAAGCCCGTCGGCACTCACCCCCACCTCCTCGTGGTAACCATGTAGTCTTGCCAGGGCTAGCACGGTAGGTGGCTAGGCAGGGTGAGGCCACAACCGACACAATAATCTCTTATCAATATCTGTCGGTAAAGCTATGTACGGAGGGCATTTCACAATAATGTCTTTATCGTCCGGCGCCACGATCTCTCGCTTGGCCCGTCCAACATTCTATGTCAAGAACTACCTTCCCTCAAATACTCAATTATTACTGGGGGGCGGGACTAGTATATGCAGATTATGCGGTGGCGAGGCGGGTACGGGCGTATATGCGGCGGGGTGGAGGGGTAGGAGCTAGCGGCGAAGTGCCGGGAAGCAACGCCAAGGCATGACCATAGTATGTGTTGCCATTATAATACCGCAAAAAACGGCGTAGTAGAGGATGGATAGAGAGGCCCCTAGGCTAACCCAATACTCTAATACCTAGATGGCTATTCTAGGGAAGCCCTGAGACGGCAGCCGGACAATAACAGGTACTTTTGTAAAAAAACAATTTCAAGTCAGGCAACATTAATTAGGTTGAGAATCTGGAAAAATGCGACATATTCCTGTAAGTAAATGTCGACACAGGCAAGGTACGGGTACACATTTTCGTATCTTTGTCGTCTTTGCAGATCATGCCCTTTTGTTTCCCCTCTCACTCTCCCTGTCCGTGCTCATCTAGTTTTTCTTGTAATCAAAAAATGAATTGCAGATCATGGTTGTATTGCTCATTTATATTATTTGCATCAATATATTTCTTCTAGGAAATTAGCTTACTATATTCTCTTTCTATATTACTATATTAGGAAATATTCTCTTTCTGGGGGTAAGAAACGCTAACGACACATCGCTACAGTTGGACACGGGGGATATTTTGGCCGGCTGGTACGGTTGCAAAAATGCTTTGGACCAGCTCAAGGTCTGAAGCAGGCGCGCACTCTTGGCTAATTTTATCCAAGGGATCGTAGCATTAATGTTTCAGACCCGCTCTGGATCTGAAGTAAACTCGCACCCCTGTCACTCATGGCTAGGCAGTCGCTAATAAAAAGAAGGAAAAATCAGAGCTTGCGCATGTGGCAACCCCTTCGTGGCGGAGGTGAGCGCTACCGGGGAAATCTTCTAGGTGCGAGCAAAAACTTGCTGATGGATACTAACTAGGACCACATAATGGAGAAAACAATCCAAAGCTCAAACCCAAACCCCATAAATATATATAGCAAACTCTTAATCCGATTTCGTCTGCGTTTTATCCCTGAGGCGGAAGTTCCTTTTCTCAAACTTTTTTATCGCTAGGGTACCCATAATTCCCGCAAATATCCCCGGACGAAAATACTAAGAAATCCGGGCACTTCAGGATGAAGGAAGTTCCTATTCTCAAACTTCACGTTTTCAGACCTGAAAACAAGTTTTCGAGTGGATGTACAACCTAGACTTCTTGAGGTTCTGGCCCTTTGCTCGAAGACGCAACATATTTTACCGTCCCAGGGCTCTCCCGTCTGCTCGGGTGCTTTTCGTGTCAATTCATGTTGTTGTAGCGCGTGTCTCCCGCGCGGGCAAGGCAAAGACATAGTCAAGGAATCTAGCCACCGCGACCTTCAACAATCCCCCCTTGAACAAATCCAATCAAATATTTAAGTCCTGCAAATGACATAATTTCAGGTCCTAATCAATGCCGCAATGCAACAACATGACGACGAGGAATAGGGTTTTAGGGTTTGTTGGGGAGATGGGTTACAGCTTTAGGGTTCACTTTCGCGGATGGTGGCTAAGTTCATCTAAGAACCGGCCTTAAACTGTGTACAGGTAAGGGTTCACTGGGGAGATAGAATGTGGAGTAACTCTAGCAGTACATTAAACAAAAAGAAGGCCCTTCTTTCTTGAGAAAGATCACCGCCAATAAAAAAAAGAAATTGGAACACGCCAAAATACATTTAATGATTATCAACACAGCTCATTAAAGTGGAATAATCCCCGAAATAAAGTGCAATCCGCCGCAGGGGGAAGGGTTCTCGAGATATGTCCAGTGATATCCAAATATTCCTTTTGCCAGCAATACGCGCCTCGTTGCCGGTAGCAGACCAGAATGAAGTCCAAAATATACCACTTTCCCTGTCCGTGCTCATCTGGTTCTTCTTGTAAGCAAAAATATACCACTTCCGTAGCGATGACATCTCACGACCGAAAACAAAGCGTGTACGGATCATAGATAAGTATCCGGCCAAAGAATCCGCAATAATAAGTGTTACGGGTTAGAGTTACAGCATCGTCAAGCAATACGGTAAAATAAAACGCAAGGCGAGGGCAGTATTGATACATGGTCTGAGCCGCCGCACCTCAGTAGTTAGCAGCTCTACAGTCTCGACTGGGTTGTCGGCGAAGCGAACGTGCAAGGCCACGACCTCCGCGATCTGCATGTTACGGCCCTGCAGCACGTGTGTGGCGAGGACCACAGCGATCTTTATCATGAAGTGCAACATTTAACGAAAAAATAATAATGGATAAAATATGAAATAATGATACGGGATGATGTGTAGTAATGGGTACAGATACCGTACATAATATGTAATAGTTGTAATGGTTCAGTCTTTTTATTCCGGAACCAAATCAGAGGACAAATTCATTTGTGGCTACTTTTTCTTTCGCTCTGTTTCAGGCGAGGCTGCGACAGGGCGTAAAGTGAAAGCGCAAATCGGATCTTAGCGGAAACACTGCGACGTCACCGGACCCGGATTTTGCGTTGGAAAGCAGAATGGGTTCGCTAGCGGCAGAAAACAGATTACCGATGAATTCGCAAATGTACAGGTACGCACTGAGGCATTAAAAAGTACAAAACAATAACGGCAAACGACGCACGGCCGGTAACAGTAACAACCCCCCTCGCGACCGCAGCAAGAGGCGTGACGTCGATTTCGCTGAAGCAGTCGCTACAGCTTCATCGCTATCGATAAAACATATTGGGAAAGAAAATATCATCTACCCCTCCGACTGCCGGTAAACGAATACCTTGAAAAACGGCGAGAATAACAGTACGAGTACTTCATGCCACCTTTCTATGTGCGACTGAAATATTATTGTAGCAATAATGCTCATGGATGTAGGCCAACGTGAGGGCTGGCAGCCTGGCAGGAAGCGGTCGTCACCTTCCAGCCCGCTCCGGCAGAAAAGTCGCCCGGCGATATGGGGCAATGATCCCATTTTTCTTCCAACACGCCACCCGCCGCTAGGCTAAGCTTCCGCTTCATATGGGCAACGCCCCATCCGGATGACGCGTCGCCACCCGGAAGAGCCGCACCCGCCCATTGCATTACCTCCAGAATGGCATGCATGATGCGTAACGCCGACATATCGTCGTCGAAGTCGCCCCCTTCCTTACCCATGTGTCCCTTGACCCGAACATAATCGGCAAGGGTTACATTCGGCCCAATTGCAATGACAGGCAAAGGAGAGTTAAGAAAATGAACCCACATGTTTTTAAGAAGCAGAATTTGTTATAAAAGTATGTGCGGTCAGTTTTGTATGTTTTGTATTAATTCATCCGCTTTGTAAATATACTTGTAAAAATAGGTAACTAGTTATTAGATGTGTGTGATCCTCATACGCATTTTTCGTTGATGCGAGTTCATGAGCGAATCGAAATAGAAGGAATGGCACTTGATTTAAAAACACGTTCAATCCTTGTATGCTTTAGACAACATCGCATTTCAACTATATTGACCATAAACCACGCCAATACAAAATCAAACTTTAATTTCGATCACATCTTAAGAAGGCACATTTTTATGTATGTATCTTATATAAACCGAAGAAAGCACGAGCACAATCAATTGTAGCGAGCAAAGGGAGGGAGTACCAAAAAGTAAGAAAATGCGGCGGCGCATGCGGTCTCTGCCTCCTTGCTTGTCCAAGATGTCTCCACGGGGGCAGTCAAGGGGGTGCACGTGGAGGGCGCCCCTGCTCCTAATGTGCCGATCTTGCCACTTCTCCACCACACAACGGCGCAATGACAACACAAGACACACATGCCGGAACGCGTAGTTTTACATGACGATGGAATGATTTACGACAGGTGCTCTCTCAGAGTACGGCTACTACCTAAGGGCCCTCCTGCAAACGCCACCAAGGAAACTTAAAATGCAAGATTAGGCCGGGGTCCCTATTCCTAGACATTGTTAGGAATTGTAACACTAGTAAAGCCACTCCTAACAAGGGATGGGTAGACAACATCGAGCCAACACTAGGGCATCATTTTATAAATAAGAAATTGCTTCGATTATCAAATGCTTCTATACGATTGTTTCGTTCGGTATATTTGACAACGATTCTATGCGGCTCAAACCACATAGCCGGTTAGAACTAACATTCCATTCCGTGTTTGCGATCGCTCAAAGACAATGGCAGAAAGTGCAATAATAACTGGTTAAAATATGCCTCAACGGTAATGCAGAGTGATGGGGGACGACAATGCACTCCGTTATCAAATGGATAATATCATTGGAATAAATCAAAACGCTTTTAAAAATCAAAACCCAAAATTAAGTATGGAAGAAAAATGAAAACGATAATGATTGAAAACATGTACCGCTCGCAGTAGACGGCTACTATCTAAGAACCTTCTTGCATATGCCATTCTGGTCATAAGGATGCGATATAGAATACCGTGCTTGATATTGTGTGTGTGTGTGTGTGTGTGTGTGTGCGCGCGCGCGTGAGTATATGTCCGTATTTGTGCCTGTTGGGAACGTTGTTGATCATGAGCCCAAGCAGGTCGGAGAAAACATGTTATATCGATGAGACACAACAGAACCGGGTCACACAATGCGTCACATGCTCTAGCAACTTCATTTGCCAGAAAAGTAATTTGTGGAACGATTTGGGTCTCACCTTCCCGCATCGAACGCCCCCAACAATGCCCGCAAGAAGTAGTGGTGCTTTGAGGTACGTAGAGAAGCGTGACCCATCACGATTCCAACACATGCAAGCGAAAGTGATAGTACGCGTTGGGCAATGCCAGGGCTGCCTCCTCCGTCTTCCGCCCCATCCTCCTCGTCGGCGCCATGTAGTCGTACGGCTTGATTGGCAAGGTCGAGGATCCCCCGCAGTGCCGAGAGGGCGGGTTGAAGGTGAGGTATCAACGCCATGGGGGAGGAGGAGGACAGGCCGAGCTCTGAGGAGGGTGCGCCAAACATGCCATGCCATACCCAAGTGTGAGAGCAACCCACTGATACAACACTTCACGCTTGCAAGCTCACATCAACTAGGATGCACGGGCCTCAATCATCTTCCTTGAATATATTTCAGATGCTGTCATTAAGGGATGTCATTTCTGCATAAGAATGTGAAAGGTAAGGTCGTTCTTTGTTGATACATGCATTGCCTCCATAATCGATTCTCGACAGTGACATGGCGATATTGCGACAAGAGGGGGTTATGGGCGAATTTAACGCTCTTGGCGGTGCCGGCCGCTGTTTGACTCGCTTCCAAGTTGGTAATTGGATGCTTAGAAGTTGGATAGGTCTATGCAGTTTTAAGGACACTTGAAAAACAGCAACTTTGAAAATAACTTAGAAAACACGCGTTAGTAGTTCGCAATCACTGTCGATTCCATCTTCGAAATTGCCGAGGCGCACTTGGGAATTGACGCTCGGTAGTACTTGAGTGACAGTTTCCAAGGTATTTTTCGAAGACATCCCATATTGTGTTTACATGTACATCAACAACAGGTAAAACGCGTGTACCCGTAGCATGGTACGCCTGTCTCTGCATTGGGGGCATTCAAATACGGGTTCAACAGTACCTGTACAAATGTCTACTTACTTGGAGCGATATCCGTAGCGCTACGGGTAGAAATACTACAATAATTTCAATAAAACTATTCCCGGCGGAAGTTACGGTACAGGTACCTGTACCCACGTGAGCAACAGCGAGAGAAAGGAGTACGGATTGCCGCACCACTACCATGTACGGTATAATGTGATAATATCCAAATTTGACATATACTGATCGCAACAGGTACAGGTACGGGTAGCGATGCATAGTTCAAAGCATCCGCCAAGCTGAGCCGGCACCAGAATCTAGGGTTACGAGTACAGTCGTTCAGCCGCAATTCCCGGAGCCAGCATGTGCGGTTCAGAGTTCTGTACCATACCGGGTACGGTACCGGGTAGCGAAATCCCTCCCATCGCTAAACCTACAGAGACCACGCGAGTTTCGTGTATACGTATCGTGGGTGATACCTGGCACAGATACCGTAAGGTATCCGTATGCGGCTCGTCGTCAATATATGTACAGGTACATGTACAACGCCCGAAGCCGCCGTCGCGTCCTTAAATATAAATATGTATTCATACTACTAATGATCATACATGTCGTGAGGCAAATGCCACGTAGTGAGGATTGTTGTCTGGGAGTCGCAAAAAATACTTTCTTACAAAAAAAAGCAGTGGAGGCCACGAAGCAAGAAAAAGAAAGGAAGGAAGAAAAAACCTAAGCCCGAGGAACAGGAAGGCATGCCACAGCACCAGCACTGCCCTCCTGAAAAGCGTCGCGGAGATAAGAACCCAGTCGCAAAAAAGAACCGAAAGCGACTGCTGCTATCCACGATGCGCGCAATAATCCTTACCACTCAAGCCTACACGGGCGGATGCACAATCGAGATTTCGTGGGCAGTCTTTTGATATGTACAGAGCGACAATCATATGCGTACATGAATACAAACATGTACATAGAAAGATACACAGACAGACACATCTCCAATAATAGCCATCTTCCGCGGCTGGTGGAAATCACATCAGTGAGGAAGAACGGCTCTCGATGTAGACAGGTAGCGACAATAAGTAATAAATGATGGAAATTGTCTTAGCGAGGAATGCCCTGTCCTGTAATGTCTATGCAGCGACAATCACTCACACACTTTGAAAAATCTTAAGCGAAGAGAATTAAATAAAATATATTGCCAGACACAATCCACTAACATATTGGTTTGGCTTCCCCCTCAATCTTCTTAAGCGAACGTCGCCACCATCCGCGAGACCATCCACGGAAGAGGTTTTTGTTTGTCGGTGGTTTCCACTGCTTGCTTTGGAGCGAAAGTCACTTCATCATTTGATATTTGGATATGTCAAAAACCAGTCCCTACGGAAACCACCATATACATCAAATTATTTACAAGGGATTCCAAGCAACCAAAACATATAACAGCGCCGAAAAAATAAATCGTCGATGCATTTAAACCAATCTCGCCATAATGGAATATTTCAAGGAGTGAAATAAATAGTTTCTTGCAAAACGTGTGCTGGTGAATTTTTTGAATATAAATGGCAGCAGAAACGAAAAACATGCTAGTCGGCTATCAATAACAAGGATCAAGCATGACAGTGTTGTCGTAACTATACTTACATTCCTCCCAATTAAATGTGAGCTTCAAAATGACGCGTCGTTTTGAGGTGATATTGTTGAATAAATAGATAATCAATATCAGCAAGTATTTAACAGGCAGCCTGGAAAGGCAAATAATCCGAACAGTCAAGCGAATTACGCCTCTATCGCCACAACCAGTGAGTGTTAATTTTCTGACAATGGTCGTCAAAGTACGATGGAGATATACAAATGGGAAAGCGATGAGGAGGGGGAGACCTGAGGGTGTAGGCCCCGCTGGCTTGCTGGCGGCCAAAAATGCCGGGCGTTTTTTCGCAAATGCGACATCGAGTTTGCATTTAAGGTCCTCCAGCAGGTACAGCGCGGACGCCAGCTGCGGCTGCCACACCACAATCGAACGGTTAATCATGACAATTGACTGATGTGTAGCAAAATAAGTACTAGCTCAAAATCAATTTTGAAAATTTCAAGACAATATTTCGTACAACATAATTTTACTCATACTGAGGGGGCAACATTTGTCAATTGTCAATAAAGTGATCCATGACCAAGACAAATTGGTTAATGTTTCATCGACACATATCACCATAGTCAACGGCCACTTCACGTTTTTGTAGTCGCACGAGTGCAAATTAAGGGGTCGGCATAGAAAGACTATCCAATTGCAAATACATCTGCAATTCTCCGCATTCCCGCTGACTTTCACACTCGTACCGGGCGCAAGAGCACGATTTAAACAACGGGAAAAGACAAGCGTAAATGAATTAAATAACGTAGACATGCTACATTGTCGATTCAACCTGACAAAAAAACTATCTTTAACAACTAACAATCTAGTTGTACCAAATTAATCCGTCCCTGCGATCAATTCACGGGCAGACATTTCAATATCAAAATTAAAAACAAAGAAAAAGAATATAATGAGAGTGCAATCTCGACGACTGGATTTCCAAAAAAAAAGAAACATCGAAATGGGATTCAATTTGGAAAATTAATTGAAGCACTCGCGACGTGGGTGCGCATGCCTCGATGCTCTCGCACCTTTCCCTTGCAGAGTATCGAGTCGGGGGTTGGCTTCAGGCACACTTGTAACAGCGAGAGTAGGGATGGTTGCAGAGGCCGCATCCCCGCCCTTACCGACACCATCGCCATTGTGGCTGCGGCCCTTACATTACTGCCATCGTCCTTCGCCCCCACGCCGCCGCGCTTCCTCTTCCCCGTCCCACCCCCCCCGCCCCCCTGCGTACCGTCGGCCACGTTGACGCTCCCTTGACTTACCTGACTCCCCATTTGGCTGCCCGCATGATTCTCCTTCCCACCAACCTGAGACCAACCCAACCAAAACACCCTATTCAATTATTAAGCAATCCTTATCTAAATTAGGGTTTCAAGAAGTGCAAAAGACTCAAAAAATAACGAAATAGCCGAAAGCGCGCAGCCGCTGAATGGAAAGAAATTATAAGCTTGGGCCGGACCTCAGGGTATGATAAGCTTAGATGCGGAGAGTTTGGGTTTCTGCATAAGAAACCTGCTACTTGAATCTATACGATTTTTGAAAAAAGTTATGAATGTTCCACCATGCTACTAAAGAGATGGCATTGTACGTTCGGCTTTGGAATGAAAACAAATTAAAAGCATTCCTACGTCCATCCCACGAGGAAAACAGGGACGCAGGACGACGGATTTCAGGGTTACACATGCGAGACGTAACAGCAATATCCATATTCATTTTCAGGAATGCTTTAATCTTGCTTTACCTTTCGCCGCTTTGAGGCAGCGGACTTGGTTTTGGAAGACAGTGGGTGGGAACCGCGGGATGCGTTGCAGACGCCGAGGGGGTCGGAGAGCGATGGCACGGCAAAGTTGGCATGAAGCCCCTCCATGCACCGCTGCAACTGACGATCCAGCGCCATCAGGTCTTCCAGTCGACGCAGCACCTTTTGCGCAGGAGCGTTAGCAATCATAGCAAGGTGTTCAACTGGTATTTTTGAGGCTCTTTCTGGTTAAATTCTCTGCAATACCGATAATTAGGGGAAACGGAGAAGGGCTACAAAACTAGTTGTTCGTCCGTTAAGAGTTCATACTTTTTTATCAAATTAGGGTAAAAAGTTATGGTTGGGCGGAATAATATAATAAGCAAATTGGCGAGTGATGACGAAAATATTGGGCACAAAATCTGACTCATTTTACACACGGGAGCTAAAACATGTGGATCGCAACGCATTTGTTCGCAAGGTCTCTTTCGATCCACACATCCGCGCCACGTTCTAAGCCGTCGTTCCCATGCGAATGAGTCATGATAGTAGACCCGTAATGGCTCAGCAAGACCAAGCGCGTGTCGGGTTGGACGTGAATCTTTTCCTAGTTCGGAAGGTCCATTCCGACGGTCAATTTGAACTGGTTCGCCCGTTGTTGGGTCGTCACTCCCATCTCGGCACCCACACCGTCTGGTAAGCCGAGGGATCGATGGCATTGTCGATGTTTCACAAGTGCGTTTCTCTGCGATTTCGGGTAGATTTCGTAATCGGGGTCTCCAAAGACACCACGAAATGTATCGATATACTCCGGATGATGGTATCGTTCCCTAGTTCCGTGACCGCCGCCGTTGCCACATGGGGAAGCTTGACTGAAAAGGGTTCATCATAATTCAGAAATAGGAGTAGGCATGTGCACGCGAAGTGAAGAATGTCACCATTTTTTCTTTTTCTTGCCCCGGACGGTACATATGGTGAGTAAGACTCGTACGTTCTCGGTACTAGATAAATTCCATCGAGGAACTTGTACTCTCGCAATTGTACAAGCCATTGTAATGGATAAGGTCACAAGCTACGTTGCAATCGTACAAGCAGTGAGAGTTTCGAAGCGTCAAGACAAGACGGATCGAGAATCTCCAAGGCAACGCGACTCATGCGACGTAAAACCGAAGGACCGCGTGACGCTTCAACACTAAAGGCGAAATAGGCTGACTTGAGCAAACGCAATGAACGCAGGAGACAAGTCACTTCTACTTTTTCTTTCATTGTATCACATCCGCAATTTTGTAGTAGTTACGTTCTCGCGATTTCTTTGGCAAAAGTAGCGATAATCAATATGTTGCATGCACCGCTATCAATGTATTACGGGTGTGGGCCACAATCGAGGGTGATGGTTGAAAGTGGAATTGCGCAACATTCGCATGAGAATTGGGCGAGGGAGGGCAAGGTGCCGTACCTTGGGAGGATCTTCTAAATGAAAGGCGTTCACCAGCTCGCGTAGCCAATTCATGGCATGAAAGATCATCTGAAGGGACATTGGATGGCGGTGCGGGCTTCATTAGAATTCTAGACATTTCAAATGGACATCTTGAATGTAAAATGTAAATGACTGGGTCAACACAATAAGTACGTGACACATTAGACGCATGGCCAAAAAACGTCAACTCAGGGAGTGCATTAATAATGCCAAATCATGATCTTTTTCTCCCATAATAGTGCAGCATAGTTTTTTTATGTCCCGGGTATACAGGTACTATTGAACATCGATTTTCTTTAAGAATACCATAAGTTAATCAGAATTAGCAACACAGATTGAGATGTTCCAAAATAGGACATCAGTGTAAATAATATGAGCCTGTTGCCAATTTTCTTCCGTATCCATTTTGTAATGAAATACTAAGGAACACTTTTAAGGTCACGCTGTCCCCAATTATCCCTGCGGTCGCCAGACTATCGCTGGAGGTACGGCTGATGACAAATCTCAAACATCAGCACAATATACAATAAAGAGAAAGCGAGCAGCGGAAAACAGCGCAGACGCAACTCATCAACCCGTTGTTTTCGTTGTTTAGCGACGAGCGATTTTAAGCTGTCATCTTCATCCAGTACGGACAGCGACTAATCCGGATAGCGACTAATCCGTAACAAAGGGGGGCGAATTTTGCATCGAACTATTTAGCGAGTAAACGAATCAAGCTCGTACCCTTTGGCAATATTTGTTCCGCAGCGGTACGGGTACCTGCACAGTGCCAACTCGGCAGCGAATATCAGGGGAAGTATCGCAAGAGGACCGGTAATCGCTTGGGATCCTGCCCCGGGGCTATCCAGCTACTGCCGATCCCACCTCCCCGCTATGCCGTATCAACAGCCGCCCATGGAGAATATCTCAAGGATTTCTAGGAAAGCTATATCGATACATAGCGCTATTATTTGCTTCCCCTACTAATTGTTCGTTGCTTCCCCTACTAACGCATCTCTTGCTCGCGTTAATTCGGCACCATCGCCGAGCAATTATGATTAAAAAAAATTACAAGAAAAAGCAGCGCAGCAATTACAGGTGAGGGTGTACCTCTAATTAGTTTAAAGCCGTTACAGGTAGACTCAGATCACCGCGCTTCAGTTCATGCGATGTGGTTTTCGACCGTACGGGTTTGTCTACTCATTTCGTAGAGCTAGTAAAAATCATTATTTAGGGTTATGCAATTTCGCGTGGCATCGATTACGAGGAAAACTAGAGAAAACGTGGATTATACAATGATGCCATATCAGAGCCAAGAGGGAGTACAGTTCCCATATAATAGTATTATCGAGTTTTAGCATGACCAGCGAGTTACGCCTCCAGCGTTGCGTGGGAGTTTCTTATGATTTCTTGTGTTTCATCTGCTAGGTTTGTGCGCTATGTAGTGCTTCCCTTCACCGTGCCTTGGATTCCGTGACCCTCTCGTTACTCTTGCCCCCCCTATTTTCCATGTCCACATTTCTACAGTGCCTCTTGTATTACACAAATTAATAGCAAGTTACGGGCAACATAGTGAATCCAAAGTATCCGCTCAAGCATGCGTCGGGTACCGCACCAACGCCACTTTCTCGCGCCCTCCCGGGCTTGCCTCCCAGAACAGGTCACCGCCTCGAAGCTCCGCCGGGGGCAGTGTCACGGAGCAGCTTAGCAGAGCGTCAATTCCAGCGAGGCTGTTATTCTCCGAGGTTTCCAGCTGAAATCAGAATTGAAGCATTTGCGGCATTAAACCGCGCATTAGTCAACCGCGACGACTTGTACGGTTTAAGAGTGAAGCGATATATTGGAATTGAGGGACTAATTCTTACAGGTACCATACCATAGACTAAAAGGGTG
This sequence comes from Tetraselmis chui, assembly GCA_026401115.1. Taxonomy (NCBI): domain Eukaryota; kingdom Viridiplantae; phylum Chlorophyta; class Chlorodendrophyceae; order Chlorodendrales; family Chlorodendraceae; genus Tetraselmis; species Tetraselmis chui. The sequence continues at coordinate 22,099 of JAPMLY010001185.1, forward strand.
TAGTTGATTGTCTTTTTACGGTGGATTAAACTTCAAAATTTCTTACAAGAATAAGCAGTGGAGGCCTATGCTTTATTGTATGTAAATGGAATCATGATGTTTATACTGATTTAAAAACACCATATATTAAAATTAATGCACTGTATTCATTGTTACCATTTTCATCAGAGAGACGCCGTTTTTATAGGTGCAATAGCAAGCGACGGTGTGATTACAATGACAAGGATGGACCAGCGCAGGACTTCGATATTACATATACAGTTCTTGTATCATCAACATCTACAGCCAATGTTCCGTTGTTTTGACTGTCTGATTATTTTGCGATCATTATCGCGCAATGATTAAACGACGAAAGGAAACACTGAGCATCGCACGGACTTTACGGTGCCGGGCCATCAGTAACGCATTAAACATGTAGGGATTGAGAAGATCGCGGCGTCCAGATAATATAGCGATCATAGCAGCCACGTCGTGATAAGAAAAAGCTACGGAGTACGAGGCGAACCCTATGAAAGCTCCGAACACTTGCGAGACATAAGCACGCATGGGCGTACCAGCTGCATCAATCGAAATTGCGCCGCGAGGTGGAGCACCGAATCGCGCGTCGTCTGGTCAGGGGATCCCATCAGAGCTGCCAGGTTAAGCATCACAGGGTTTGGCTCGTCGCTATTCAACCCGAGCGCCGCTTCCGGGATGAAGTTGTTCAGCCCCGGAAGGTCCACTGGCAGCATGGAGTCGCCGTTGTTGTCCAACAGGAAACGGGTCTCAAAGTCAACGGCGATCCCTTCAGAGGGAGCAGACACGAGAGCGGCGCCAGCGGCCCATGAACGCCCACCAGCTCTATCTCGCAATGTCACAGATGGCTCCACAACTCGGGTCGCCAACCACTTTGCAATGAAGCTCGGCATCTTGGAGGCCTACATTCAACAGAAACACAAAAATATTTGTGCGCCATGCGTCATGCAACAAGCTTGTGATTAAAAAACATACCGAATGCGAAACATCACCATGCATGACACATACACGACACAATTCGTTTTTCAAACAAACCACACATAGAAAAACTTGACTGTTGTACAAAAAAGGTAGCAAAGAGCAAAGTACCGCGACGAAGCAAAATGACCCTACAAAAAACCAGTGCAAAGCTCGAGGTCACACACTCGAGCAGACAAAAAGCGGGTTCACGGGGACTAGGGACTATCGCAAGAATGGGTAGTCCGATAGGCATTTAGCGAAAGCATCTCGCCAAAGCATCGCAAAGACTCACAAATCCTCAGATAGAAATGAATAGCGGGTCGTATCAGGCCAAGTTTCCGGTAATGCGTAAGGATACAACTCTGAATCCCTCGCATGCAATTAGGAAATGTAGGACACAATTTAGGGGACATCTATGGATTTTTCCCCCCAGATAATTATGTATCGTTACTCAGGAGTACTCCTATAGTATCCCTGTGCAACAACTTACGTATGCACCTTAACCTTGCGGCTGGGGATCGTTATTTTTACGGAATTTACCCTGTATCGTGGATACCGACAAATTTAGCGGCAATAATATAATAGACTACGGAATATTTGTCTAAATGATGTGATTGTAGCTGTATTTTTAAGTACGGTATTTTCGTGGAAAATTGAAACCACACGAAAAGCAGTGGAAACCTAACAATAATGTAAAGAAAGAAGAAACCCAGACCGGTTTAGGGTTAGGTCGTCCCGATTTAATCTTTTGGTTTAGGATATGTCGGGGAGTTTAGGGGGAACTCTAGCCCTCACGTTGTCATGGCACAGACGCCGCCACCTCCATAGAACCCTAAAGCACAAACCCTAAAACTAAACACTAAACGCAGCACAACGTATGGAACCTGTGCATTTGTGCCCTTTCAGTACTGAACACAGTATTGGGCTTCCTCTACAAACAAAATGCGAAGCCTGACAAATCAGGTAAGGAGGGGGGTCAACAAGAAGATTAAATGCTATCAATTATCATTACTTACATATTTTCCATCAATTGTTCGTCGGTAATTCAATGTTGTAGACGATATGAGCACCAGAGTAGCCCCGCTCTGTTTTGCTTTGTATCCGTACATCGTCAGACTTGCAATTATTAATTTCAACTAGTTGAAGCGCCACAGCCTCCATCCAATGCTATGCTGTCCTGACAGTCCTGTCCTACCGCATTGATTTGCTATCATCTGTCGTCCATATGTCCATGTTTTGTCCCATACCATCAGCTCGGTTAGATTTGGTATCACAAATGCGATAAAATGAATTGGAAACTATACGTCCATGCATGATACAGTATCGCTATCCCTATACTTTCCTTTGCCGCTTATCGCCTCCCCGTGTTGCGTTTCCAGCGTTGCGTGGGATTTTCTTTTGTTCTCTTGTGTTTCGTCTGCTATATTTGTGCACAATGTTGTGTGTGTGTGTGTGTGTGTGTGTGTGTGTGTGTGTGTGTGTGTGTGTGTGTGTGTGTTTTGCCGTGCCTTGGATTCCATTAATTTCATGTCAGTCTTGCTCTCTTCGTCCCGCCCCTTCTCCCATGTCCACGTTCCTATAGTGTTTCTTGTAATCATATAATTCTATCTAATCCTTCGTTACCTAGCTTTGCTGCGAGGACTACATATTATAGCGTTTAAGCGAAAAACGTCAACGACACGAAGTACGGGTGCTGCACAAAGCTGAAGGACGACACATGGATTTGCCTAACTACTGAGCATCGCCAGGGTGGTAGAAATATTTATAAAATTGCTGACCATATTAATACAAATTACTGAATATTCATATGAGGATATATAAACAGAACTCGTATTATGGGTACGGGTTTATACAGGATTTATCCACGACGATGCAACTGCTTACCGCAACCATGGTCGAGAGCTCGTCGTAGAGGAAGCACAGGCAGCGCGGCTGCTGCCGGCAGCCTGCCAGCATTGCGCTCAGCATGCGAATGGCTTCTCCATGCCGTTCCGCCCGAACTTCGGGATCCAGCTCCTCGCAGCCAGCGCTGAGCTGACGAATGTGGGTCACGGTACCGATGATACCGATCCGCTTAAATCGAGGATCTGCACTCGACAGCTGTTTTGTAATCACGATATGTAGTTCGTCCTCGATACGGCTACCGCCGCTGGTCGCCGCCATGGCTCTCGAGTTGGCTGAGCTGACGACCAGCTGGCTGAACAGCTGGAAAACGAGGTGAAGCTGCTCGTCGGTGAAGTTGGCGAGGTAGTCGAGGAGCATTCCAATAAAAGAGGCAAACTTTAGCAAGTCCTCCGTTTGCCCCTCCGCCAGCGCCACCAGCACCTCCAGTGCAGCTGTCACCTCGCTCGAGGCACTGCTGCCTGTGGAGGCTAGCAGGGCACCCAACACCTCCTGCCAAGTACCAAAATGTTCAGTCCTTCAGACAACACACTCACTCAAGCTCACACACACGCACACACACACACACACACACACACACACACACACACACATATTTGCACGCGAACACACACACGCAAACGCACAAAATCACAAATGCATACACACACATTCACACAGAGAGCATACTTTACCCTCTCTCTCTACTTTTCCCATTCAACCACACACACCCTTTCACAGTGCATAGCCCTTGCGGAACCAAACAACCACGGCGCTCATCAATCCCCCACCTATGACCGAACTCCTCCGCGATGTTTGCAGTTGAAGTTAGCCAAAAAGATATGTAAAGATTTACGAGCGGGAGTTTGGCCCACTATTGTTAACACCCCACACATTACTGGCATCGTGATGTGGGCGAAATGCAGTGACGAGCGGAGAAGCCGGGGGGGAGGAGGGGACCTGTTGGTGGTAGCTGTCTCTGAAGGCGCAAAACAAGAGCTTATACAACAGTCCCCCCGCATCGCTGACTTCCCTCTGCGCAGTCACAGCCGCAAATGTGGGGAGCGGCAAAATGGATGAGAGGGGATCCATAGCAGTGAGCGCCAAGAGGGCGGCAAGTCAGTAGAGTACTGTAACACGAACAAGCCCGCACCTGCCCTATCCTCACAAACGCAGCGGCCATCGACATCAGAGAAGGGAACAGCTGCTTGACGGCGTCCTCATGCGACACCACCGCCCGCGTAATACAGCCCTCCTCCAAGCTGCCATCAAGCACTTTGCTCTTGAACGCCGCCTCCACCACCTGCGCATACTCCACCTGCTCCGATCAGACCCCCTCCTCCCCAAAACCACTACAACCGCCCTCAAACCCATCTCCCGTCAACACCAACGCCAACTCACTCTGACAGCCATCTGGGGAATACAAAACGGAAAACGTAGGTTAAACATGTGGCAGTTGTTTTGGTTACAACGATGGCTATGACGCAGGTAATTAGCAAAATCCGTCAAACCCTATATAGGGTTATAAGGTTTGGATCCCATGATCCGGATATCAAAGTACTATCCGGCGCGGTCCGCGCGCCTTGAGTCCCGTGGTGAACTAGTGTACAGGTACGTTATGCTGCTTTGAAATGCGCAATATACCTGTAGGGTACCCGTACAGGTAGTTTAGGAAGGCGGGAACACATACAGACCGCCCTACAACTAAGCCCCGTTCATTATTTAGGGCTTCTCGACACTGCATCTTAGTATGGTTTTCTTGCTTTAACGTACGGACATGTTTTCTCAAACCCCCGACAACAATGTTTGGTCGTTTATAGACATCAACGCTGCGTCGGGATGAATGCGTGCGCAAGTTTGCGTTGGGTGGGGGTGTGGGTGGGGAATGGGGAATTGGCGACACACCATGCGGTCTCGTCCCCCAAAGGAGTGAAGGATGGCGAGGAGCCACAGGTCCAACGGGCGATGCGCCCCGACACGATCCACCGCCTTGAACTCGGTCAAGAAAGCGTTGACGCAGTCGCGGCGGCCGAGCCGCACCGCCGTCTGCAGCCCCGCACGCACGCCCTCCAACACCTAAGGCCAATTCCCAGACAGTTTGCGGCATACAGTAGTCAGTATCTCGGGTTCATCTTTAGGGTTTAGGGTTTGATCCCAGTTCAGGCTCAGGCTTTGCTCATCCCCTGCTTAGTTGTAACATGACGGAGCGAAAGTGTTGCCTCTCACCCTGTGCTCCAGCGTGTCAATGGGTGAGCGTGCGGTTGTGGTGAGGGAAAAGTGAAAACAGCGGTTTAAAGCAGTCAGAGTGCATATTTAGGGTTTTAGTTAAATGATTAGGGCTTGCTCATGCTCTTCGGCTGTGCAACACAAGGGAGAGATGTCATTGCCCCTCACCCTGTGCTCCAGAGTCGTTGCGCCTCCAGCCGTCACCTTGCCCTTTTGCTTGCGGTCAGTGACGGGCAGCCGCGGGTCACTGGCCGACAGGAAATGCAGCTTGGAGCGCAGCGTCTACGAGGGAGGAGACAAGGGGAGGTGTACACCAAACATCATTATTGACGCAGACGAATGTTTGAGATGGGGGGGAAGAGTGCTGTTGTGAGTGTGTGTAGGTTGGGCATCCAATGCACTTAGTGGTTAATGTTGGTGTAGGTAGTATGTGTTTAAACCAACCTGATGAAAACTTACTGACATCGATCAACGACTGAGATGGTACCGGGTTTCAGAATCATCTTCTCTGCTAAACGTTGGGTGACATCCTACTACATTGTAGTTACTTGTTCCTACCGGTCTGTGATTGTCTATCCCTCTCTCTCTTTCCTTTCTGGATGTTTGTGAGCTGGTTGGTTTGGTTGTGTGTTTGTCCGCTAGTCTCCGCCAACACTTGGTTCCGGGTACTACAAAAGCGACGTCATTATTTGGAAAGAGGTGGGCTTAAGTTTCATGAGCCTCTTCGCACTCGGGTCAGCAATGGGCATCATCCCTGTCAAGTACAGTGCATTGTGCAGGTGGATGTTTCAAGTAAGGTACATCGCTTAAACGATGTGATATATATGCTGATGTGTGAGATACGTACATGTGTCGGTAGACAGGTACTGCATACGGATACTTCTTTCGCAAACTGAATACAAATTAAGATATGTTAAGCCCAACAAGTCAAACAAAAATAGAAAAGAGTGGGAGCTTCACACTGGCAGGAGGGAAGCAAACAAAGCTGAACACAGAAAGCATTAGCACTGCCAAAAAAAAAGTCAAAAAAATAAAATGCTGGGACATTGTGGGTGTAAAACGACATGAGCAGCACACAGCCTTCTGAGTTTCAAGACGCTGCACAGATAATGGGTGTCTGTTGGACTTTTAAAACGCCGCATTATACGGACATCCATACACACAGCAAATGATAGACAACCAAGTGCAGGCGCTTTAAGCCGTACACAAATAATAAGTGCACAAATGAAAAAGTTCGATTTGGGACTGCGTGTATCAGGGCTGACCTGGACCACCTCCTGCGCCACCTGTCCGGTGCTGTTCTGGACCAGGTAGCGCAGCAGCTGCGGCAGGTCCTCCACGCACGCAGCCGAGAAACGCTCCAACATCCGCCGCGTCGTGTGCTCCTGCAGCTCGGAGTCCATGCTCAGGTTGGAGAAGGTGGAAAGGGCGGGCACAAGGAATGCAGTCTCCGTCTGAAGTAGCTCCTGCGATCAACCATGGTCGACTCGCCTCTTTTACATTCTGAATACCTCAATACTACGTTATGTACTTCAATGGAGGAGAGAGAAAGAGAGGTGCCGAGATATAGGTTTTAGAGTTAGGGTTTCGGGTTTTCAACGGTAGGAGTCGCACCTCCAGCGCCTCCACCACCGCGCCCTGGTCCTCCTCCACCACGATCTCCGGCAGGAAAGCGATTATCTCTCGCTGCACCTGCTCTGCACAAACCCCCAGCACCTCCAGCGCTTGTTTGGTGAGAGCGCCCGGGTCGGCGACGTGATCGAGCCACCGGAAGAGGCCGAGAATGAGCAGTGGTACCGCGGAGAGGGGAGAGCTGGGGTCGGCTTCCTCCCCTGCCTCCACCAGCTGTTGAAGCAGCAGCTCACCAACCTGCGCGCGGATTGGGAATTTGAGAGACCCTGCGGCCCGGGGCGTCATGCCAGCGACAACTGTAACCCCTTCGCGCACCGGCTCACCTGCGTCTGTACAGACGATGCGTTGACGACCACGCGCAGCACGGAGTCCGTGGGCTGGGTGTCAATATTCATGGGTAGGAGCGCGCGGTGTAGGGCGTGTGGGTCCTGAATGTACTGCGACAGGCTGTTTACAAAGTCCTGTGGGCGCGACGGGGTGGAGCGTCTTACAGGGGCAGTCGTTCTCGACGCCCTCGCAATATATAACCATTAACTACAACAGAGCGAGCGGGCATGCACAGACGGCCTCTCCAAGATAGAGCCCGCACCTGCCGGAGCTCCCGATCTAGCATCAGCTTGTTATCCAGGTACTGTTGCACCTTAGCCGGATCTCTGCACGTATACGCTCCTGTTGCGTCGGTCCCACACCCAGCTTGCGCCACCTGGCCAATTGTCGCGCCAAACACGGCAATGAAAGAGGAATAACTTTTGTAAATAAACATACGTTACTGATAATTGCGTCCCAAGCTTGGCAGCGGTTTTCCGGGAATGAGAAGAGTGGAGGTAGTGCGAAGGTGTGCCCAGCCGGCCAGCACGCTGCAAGGAACGAACCAGTCTTAGGAACGTCGACTCCCCACTGCCATCGTCAGGATTGCTTATGGCGGCAGTCATGCTGAAAGCGCCACGGGCTGCCCGAGCCCCGTTCGTGAGGCGAAGCCAAATATAACGATTTTTCGCGTTCAGATCCGGGCGCCACTTTCGAAGGTGATGTACCGAACTACACTAGCGCACTAATCACCCTGTCAAGGAGTACAGAATGGATCACAACCCTATGCAACCTCCGCCCTATTCATATACATCACAGCGGCCTCCTGCGGCGATGGACCCCGCCACGGTTTACCAGACACTTAGCGAGACCGCGAAAGTGCAGAGGTGGCCCAGCATCCGCGACGACACTCCAGAGTACAGGTACCGCAGCGATGTGCTCTGCTTAGCCAAATAGTCGCAAAGTACGGGTACAGGTAGCAATAGCCAATTTTAGCTCTAAAATATGTATGGTCACATTGTTTTAAATCTAGAGGTTTGCAAAATTTACTTACAGGTGCTACATAACGCACACCCTAGCGGTTAAGTGTTACTAAGTAACATGTTTATGTGTAAAAGCGGTGCGTCTTACTTACCCAGACCTAGAGGTAACCCTCGATGACTGGGGAAACGCCTCACGCAACGCCCCAAGCTCCGCCTCCAACAACACTAGCTAGCGCCAACCCCTAAGATGGTGCAACCCCGAGCACTGGCACTCTCGGCTTTGCGCTCGCCCATATGGCTCGCGCAATTGGAGTCGACTCTCGTAGTCGAGCAAAGTGTCGGTTTACAAAATCTCATGCGCACTCGAGCGTCACGAGACACTTCCCCACGTTCTAAGTCGCAGTTCAACAACATGCAGCATGATTAGTCTACCTCCGCCCATGGAGTCGACGCGCTCTACCCTATGCCAATGAACAACGTACTACCGAACATATTCAAATTGAAGTTTCGGCCCTCGAACTCCGGATTTCTGAGCATATCCATGCGTCTAACACCGCCTTACTTGCACAGCTTCAGCATTCAACATGCCCAACTCTGCCCATGAATTAGCAACAGTACATTCCCCTAGACGCAACCATTGCGACAAAGGTTGGACAGGCGGCCCAAGAGCCACCCATCGATCTGCTGAACGACGACCCCGAGTTTCCCGCGCCCGAGTTCGTCGACTTCGCCGCGTACGGAAAAGTCATTCATGCCGGCATGGAACGGCCCCCACGCGACAATGACCAGCTCCGCCTCTAGACATTGACGGAAGACACGGCGCGTTTCCTTAACGACAAGAGATCCCAATTGGGGCACGACGAGCACCTCTAAATAGGCTGCAATGCCTTTTTCGACAGCCAACGCGGCAATCAGCGAGGGTGAGGACGCGTTGTCATCCGGCCCTCCTTTATCGACGAAGCATATTGCAGCCGTTTCCCTCATCCGAGCGGGTCATCGCACCTACGCAACGAATGCCACCCGTACTCGATTGTGCTTCCTCCGCCTCAACAAGGGCTGACAAACGAGCTCGGATCTGGACCGAGTGTTATGCGCTCTGCCGCCCACGCCCTGCCGCGGCCTCCGGCCCACTAGATGAACTATGCAAAGCGTTCGTCGATGGAACGCTTGAAGTTAACATGCATGCCGCTAGCAAGGCAAAAACTGGAGCAACGTTCGCGAAGACAACGCCATATAAGCCACCCGGACATGACGCCAAGTCCAAGAAGGCGGCAGCCGACAAACGCAAGGCCGCAGCTGCAGCGGCAGCAATAGCTGCCACCGGAACTAAGCCTATCGACGTGACCAAGCCACCCACAAAGAATTCATGGTGTGGCCCGCCGCACCGATTCTTGCTCTCATTCATCAAGCTACATGCGTAACCTCGTGGGACACATATGGCGGGAGTGGGAACATATCGGCGCGAGCGGTCAAGTCGTGAGTTGGATCCGCCATGGCGTGAGGGTCAAATTCTGAAACGACCTACGTCCCAGACCCTTCAACCACGAAGTCTCCATTAAGGACGCCACCCAGCCCGAACTCGACTTCCCAGCGACGGAACTTCCGCGGTTCGAAGCATGCGGAGCTTAGGAGCGCGCTTACAACACCCGCTACGTCCCCCGCATGTTTATCGTCCCCAAGCCCGGCGTCAACAAATGGCGCCCGATAATCGACTTACGCGTACTCAACAGCTACTGCGCGGAGTTCAACATGTCGTGCGAAACACTCAAGTACCTCCGCCACATGTCCCGCCCGGGGCGACTACTTGTCTCCCTAGACCTCGCGGACGGCTTCTACACCCTCAACATCAGAGAGGAGGACCGCGACTTCTTCACGGTCAAGTACCGAGGCGAGCTCTTGCGCCTTGCGTACCTTCCAATGTGTGGCGGTTAGCCTCGTCAAGCTAAACGCTAGCACAAATATGTTCTAGTCTGTCTAGTTATGTCTTTGCAAGATGGCAAATGATGTTGTCGAGAGGCAATGGTGAAAGATGTTTCACTGTTGTACTTAGGCAGTAGATGTTGTAAGTGAACAATGGAATTGTTAAAATGGTTTTGTCACCTCCCTCTACTGCACTGGGCTTAAATACGTTTCAGCCCAGACTATTTACGCCTGCAAGCTACGATTACGTGTCAGGCGTTGGGGCTGTCTAACCGTCGTCATCTGTCCTCGAGACGCGGCCTGCCTAGCATTGGGTTTCACGACGCGGCTCATTCTGCATCGAAGAGCTCGCTCTGGCGCGTCATCTGGGTGGTTAGATTAATTATGCATATCTGTACGTACCGGGAGGTACTGGTCGTACTGTAGCATCAGCACCCTTATAATATTGCAGTAGCGACGTACCCACGAATATACGTCCGTCTGGTGGAAAAGCACGAATTGGTATCCGTAGCGAGTACATGTACAATGTCCTGCAATGTACTGTTGCAAGACTGTACTCGTCACACTCGTACCCTCCCCCTCTTGACAGATCTTGAGGCCGCCGCGAGGCAGACCTCCGTGGTTCTTAGCTCCATTACTGAAGCAGTTACTGGGACTCAGGAATGCGCGTTGGGAGAGCGTGCATGAAGTCGATGTAAGCGAGAGTCTTGGCGAATTTGCGCCATTGGGGCGTGTCCAAGAATTCTTGTAACGCAATCGTCCGGTGTACTTCGTTTAACCGGTGCCAGACATGCGGAATGTCGTCATCACTGAAGTGCGTCATGAAGAGCAGATATTTGCCTCGTCGCCCAGGTAGCGACTTGATGCACACAGCAGAGATGTACGAGACGTCAAACTCCTCGTCGTCTCCTTCAAGTACAGTCACCGGGACAGCTGGTCGTAGTGGAGCGGTAGAGAAGAGTCGTAAGTTGTTAACATGGAACACATGATGTAAGCGTATTGTCGCTGGTAGTTTCAATCTGTAATTGTGTTTCCCAATCTGCTCCTCCACTGGAAAAGGGCCGAGCTGTCTGTCTCTGAGTTTCCGGTTCGGTTTTCCTCGCAGAAAAAGGTTTGCTGTGACGACTGACACTTTGTCTCCCTTAGCGAAGTGTGGCGTTGTAGACGGTTCTGTGCGCACTTGCATCTCGTCCTTGTATAGCTATAACACTGAGCGTACCAGGGTGTGTACTTCCTGTAACAATTTCAACCGTTCTGTTGCGTCTTGCGAAATTGGAATTGACGGTCGCATGCTGAAAAGTAGGTCAGGAGGCTCCTCAGGAGAGAACCCAAAGTTAGCCTCGAAAGGTGTATGTTCAATTCCGAGTGCACGAGAAGCGTTGTACGCAAATTCCACTTGCGGTAGAAGTGTCGTCCAATCAGAGCCATCATAGCAACATAAGCAACGAAGAAGCTGCTGAAATGTGCTGTTCACGCGCTCTGTCAAGCCGTCCGTTTCTGGATGTCGGCTGGAAGACATGTTCAGACGCGTTCCAAGGCGTCTCCAAAGTGTCTGCCAGAAGGCACTGACGAATTTCGGGTCGCGGTCACTGATCAGCACACGGGGCAGTCCATGTAATCGGTAGACTCCCCGTAAAAACAGAGTTGCAGTTTCTTCGGTATTAATCGACTTTGTACATGGCAGAAAGTGGGCCATTCAAGTTAGATGGTCTACTACAATTAGCACACTGTTAAAGCCATTGCTTTCAGGCAAGTGTGTCAGGTAGTCAAGACCAACGGTGTGCCACGGTCTGGGTGGAACAGGCAATGGGTAAAGAGTCGCAGCCATCTGCGGTCGAATCTTTGCTCGTCGACACACGACGCAGCGTTCACAGAAATCTTTCACGTCTTGGCGGATTCGTTTCCACCAGAATCTGTCGAGTGCTTTAGCAAGAGTGCTAGCAACTCCTCTGTGACCAGCTGACGAACTTTCGTGCTGCTATGTGATCAATCTCAGTCGGAGCTCAGAGTTCTTTGGTATAAAGAGGCGATTGAGGCGCCAAAAGTACCCGTCTTTGGCTTCTATCCGGCTGTCTTTCGTCCATTCACCCTCGTCCCCATAAACGAGTCTTGTGAGAACCCCTCGCGAATGAGATCAGCGAACTCAGGGCTCAGCTGCAGCGCGTTAACAATCAGTAAATTTAACTGCGCGTCTTCAAACAGCAGCTGTGACTTCCGTCGTAATTCTCGATCTGACGAAACCTCGCCATCCCAAAATAAGGGTATTGTGGCCTGAGGTACGAAGTCTGGACGCCGGCTTAACGGGTCAGCTCCGTTCAGAGCTCCCTTGCGATATGCAAGTGTCATTGAGCCCACAAACGGTTGCAAATCCCGCAGGTATCTTGCTTGCCGCTTGTTCAGCCTGTTGTTCGGTTGCCTAAACTTAGTCCGTAATTTTCCATATCGGAAGAACGAAATACGTAGTTACATCGCCACGGCAATTAGCGAGGTTAATGTTTAGTAATTTACTACCAATACCTCCCGGTACGTACAACTACGCACAATTAATCTAACTAGCCTCATGACGCGCTTATCTGATTTCTTGAGACAAATAAGCCGCGTCGCTAGCATGTTCGGACCGTTACGAGAGCCCTAGCGACTAGCACGAGCACAATACCAAAGCATGTGCAAGCTAACTGGGCAAGAGGTATTTAAGCCTAGTGCAATGGAGGGAGGTGAGAGGACGATTTAGTCAACCCCTTTGTTCATTTACGATATAATGTTAAACATTTCACAGTAATACATCATTCATCTCTTTGCATCTCCACCTCCACATGCAACAGCAACACCGGAACAAAACATAATTATGGCAGCATTTACCTCTCGAATGGCAAACTGCCACACGGCACTAGCTAGATACCGATTTGCCTTGAAAAGCATCTTTTGATACTAGCAGTAGGGTTCCCGATATATACACAAACCCAAAAACCTGTGGCAATTGCGGGAGGGATCTTTGACAACGACCTCATAACACAAGCAATTTAGGTGGCAATCAATTGTTGACTAAATTTCAATGGATGGGCGTCGCCCGCCGGCGGCGCAGCGGCGCTCGCCCTAGAGGGGGTGCGCTCGCAGGCGCATCGGCACTCACCCCCATCTCCTCGTGGTGGGTGATGGTAATAACCATGTTACCGTGCTGGGCCTAGCAAGGTAGGGGGCTAGGTGGGGCGAGCCGACAGCTGCGATCCGCGAAATGAGCATTTGTCGAGAAAGCTATGTACGGCGGGCTTTTATAACTAGTATTTGTACGCTACCAACTCCAAGATCTCCCGCTCGGGCAGTCTGATATTTATTTTCAAAGCTGAGTACTACCTGAATATTCTTTGCTCATTGAGTGGGATATGCATGTCAAGAGTTGATTGGCGGCGAGGAGCGTACGGACAGAAATGCGGCGGAAGGCGGGCATTGAAGCTAGCGGCGGACACGCGGAGAGCATCGCAAGGGAAGGGCGCTCAACTGACACCGACTTGCGATGTGGATGGAGTGTCTCCCTTGGGGTTAGACACACTCGAAGCAAGCCGGAGGAGGGTCGCAACCGGAGTTCTTATGGACCGAAAAACGTATCCTTACGTTTTCGGAATCCGTTAATTAATCCGTACCGTTAATCCGTAAGGATTAACGTAAGGATTAACGTAAATCCTTACGTTAATCCTTTAACGTAAGGATTTAAAACGCCTCATCCTTACGTTACAGGATGGCGTTTTGCTGTAACGCCATCCTGTAACGTAAGGCGTTACAGCAAAACTGTTCCAAAGTACACGCGTATGGTAATGTTAGCAAGTGTGGCATGACACCATTGCTTGTGACCGTGGGGGGCTGCGGCATTAAGGCAAAGAGCAAGGGCATAAATCAGTGCTGTCCGCTTCTAGCACCGGACACGTCGTCCTCGACTGGTCGTTCGTCGTTACCGACTTGGGAGCGTAGCCCGCGACAACATAGGCGTCGTAGCCCACCCCAATCAATAAACTGCACAGCACGTTACTGATGTCGAAGCTGTCGCCGGCCTGCCAGTTGAGGACGCTCATCGGGGAGGGCAGCGAGATGGGGTAGTGCAGCGGGTCCTCCAGACAATTTATTATTGTCTTCCTGCTACCGCCACTAAAGACAACAATAAATTCCAAAGTACTACTAAAGTACTATTGAACCACAAAACATGGATGGGTCGGTAACTCGAATGAGCAGCGCCGACGGTCTTAGCTTTGGGCCTGGCCTCCCGATGAGCCACAAACTGGTGGACATAGGGCCCGTTGAACAAAAGGCACCGTCCACCTCTAACCAACCGAGCCGAGCTTACCCATGTCAGTGGATCCGTAGAGGCACCATACGGTACACACCGCGGCGCCCGCCGGCGGCGCAGCGGCGGCGGCCCCGGAGGGGGGTGCGCTCGCAGGCCCGTCGGCACCTACCTCTACCTCCACGCGGTGGGCGCTGGTAACCCCATAGCCGTGCCAGGCCTGGCACGGTAGGGGGCCGAACGAGGTACCGGCAGCTGCGATCCGCGGGATCAGCAGCTGTCGGGAAGCCCTGTACGGAGGGTTTTGGAAAACATAATATCCGTACACCGACACAGGGATCTCCCGCTCGGCCTGTCCGATATGTCTTTCTCGCGACTAAATACTCGCAGATACTCTCCCGACGATGGGGCGGGGGCGGCGTCTGCGAAATATTTTTTGGCGAAAAGGGGTACGGACGGATCAGCGGAGGGACGAGGGTGTTGGAGCTGGCGGCGGACAGCTGGGAAGCAGCGCTTGGGACAGCGCTCGCTAGCAGTCGCCAGCCCTGCGAGAGTCTTAAGTCTCCCCTGGGGGCGAGGCCTGATGCTACGCAGGACGGAGGCTGGTCGCAGCCGGAGGAGCGGCGGCGGTCCTTAGGATCGCCCGCCGCCGGAAAAGCCCGGTACGGGGGGTTTTTGGAAAAATTCCCGTACCCACCATCTTTTGAGGACCGGCGACTCGATCCCTGTGTTCTTCCAACCCCTTCCCTAGAGTCGGTACCCGGTTATCGATAGGCTGCCTCAGGCAGTGTGCCTAGGGTTATCGTAACGGCACACTGCTCGTAAAGGCGACCCCCTAACAACGTAAACCACCGGGGGAGGGTACGGACGGCCACAACGCGATCAAATAGGTGTTGGAAACAGACGGGAAAAGGACAGGGGACAGGAGAAAATCTGGCTCGGGGGCAGGAGAGCCAGCCGGACACCGTCTGCAGCCTAGTTATTCTCTCTTCTCAGCCCCCGAAGGAGGAGAGAAGACTCGGCTAGGTGGAGAGCTGCGTCGAGAGGAGCGGCTAATACCTCGGGCGGGGTGGAGCACGGATCGGAGCGAGACCGACGACGACCTATGCGAGGGGGGTTTTTCACCTGCCTTTCCCCCCAAGCTCCGGCACGACCGGAGTCGCACGGGAGCCGAGGTCAGGCAGGTTCGCCTCGACCATCTCCAGCTGGACAGCTTTGCTGATCAGCGACCCCGCAGCGGCTGGAGGAGGCCGCGTAACGTGGAGACTAGCGACATTTTATTTTTCATACTGTATCCAAAAAAATACGTATAGATCAGAAAATTATAAATACCTGGATACGGGTATGTTTTAGACGGTATCGTTACTGCCATTGGAGAGGTTGGGATTAGTGGTTCACGGTCTATCCCCACGCTTAGAAGTCCAACTACAGGTTGAGCATAGCAAAAGGGGGGGCCCAGAGACTCCAGCCGGTTTTTACTGGTATTGGAGTAATTAATTAATTTCAAATACACACCGCAAGGCGCAGCTTCCAAAATTCAAATTCTGTCCCTCCGACATCTCCCGCGCCACCCACCTCGAAATTAAAACACATACCCAACTTAGTGCTGCGGACCCTCACAGTCCGCCATCACATACAAAAAAAACCCCTCCACGGGAGCGGCGCACCAAATCGCGCCCCACCGAGCGTCCGGACGTGCACGTCCGCCGCCCACATTCAGCAAACTGAGGTCCCATCCGACCTGTTGTTTGCCGCCAACACACGGAACCTACTACAAACCCAACACCTCTCAACCCCACGACGACCCACATACCTCCACAACACACTGCCAACCCATCTTGGTCAACATGTCTTTAAACTCTAACCTCCCACTCAAGTACATATAGGTGCTCATGCGGGAAAGTCCCGCGCATGCGCCCACCGCATACCTCTACAACCCCCAGAGCCGTCCAACGGGACATCCGCTAGCTCCGTTCCTCACTGTGCCTTAACCACCCCTAACCGCCCATGACTTGGGCACTGCACTAGAACCTTCACATGGCCGAGGACTCCAGACGCCTCTTGTCCTCGCCGCCCCTAGGTCAACCACTGACATGGAACGGACCGTTGACCTCTCGACCCGCATATTCGACTCGTATTTACTCACATGCCATTACTCCACCTCCTCCCCCCCCCACCTTGCCAACTTCTTACTACATGGAGTATTCCTCCCATAATCAACTCGGCCCTCGGACTCGTTGCTCTCGACTTGTTAAATGGCCCGCCGATGGCTTCTCGAAAGCCTTAACCGAATCGACGACCTCCCCGCTCGAGTTAAAAATATAATCGGCCGAAAACTCGCCCACCACACGCGATGGACAGCGAACACCGCTCGCACGATCCACCCGACCATGCCCCCGAATTTCGACGCCACCCCCTCCCCGTAGGTCTCGCATCGGGCTTCAAGGAGGTTCAACTCGACATCCCCTCCTCCTGCACAACGATAGGCATGTTATACCAACTATCTTCACAGTAGCGTGAACTCCGATCGGCCGGTCCGGCGCCGCCCCGCGCAGCTATCCTCCCACACTTGTTGACCATTTTAAATCAGCAGAAAATTCAGTTCCTTCGAGCTGTCATAGTCCCCGAACTCTAAGGTCACCGTGTCACACTCAGCTCCCCTCTCTTCATAACTCTCTCCGACCCAGAAACCGTCGCCCACCGTCGTTGTACATGACCTACGCCACAACCAGATTGTAAGAATTTCTGTTCCTAAGACAATCTTATTAATTCTCTCTACGTTGTATAATTAGATTCAGAGATTGGGTTCTACTATTAGTCTAAGGTTGCCAACTTAGCCTAACTAAAGTAGCACCTCACAGCATGGCATATGGCAAATGGCTTTATGACAGCCGGAAATCGGGAATTTTCGTCGTGTTAGTGTCCATTTGTCCTGTGACCACTGACAAGTACTCGAGTTAAGTTGCCCATTGTCGACTACTCGACTACCCCCCCCTGCCGGTCTGCCCCTCTGGCCCTCTCCTCCCCCCGTAGGGCCCTTATGTCCGCCTTATCCGCCGTGGCCCTTGGATCCAAAAACCTTTAGAAATCCCCGCGGGGTCGTGAGGACCAAAACCCCCACCTTCCTCTGCAGGTCTATACTACACAATATTCAACCCGCCATGTACCGTTGGACGCGTCTTTTCAAACATGCACACTCTGGAGCTCACACACCCACACAAAAAATCGGTTAATTATTCTAATTTCCGTATTTTTCCGGCAAAGCTGAGCCGCACTGCCAAGCAACACCCGTCGAATTCGGCTCACCTCATGAGGCGATTTGTGCGGGGTTTGTCGATATGTGCTTACCAATTATTTATTCCTACTGATTTCCGAGCATAATTCTCGACGTGTGCCACGTGTGTGTCGGCTCATCGGCTGTGTTTGACACAAGCACACACCCAAGCATTCCATCGTCAACGTGATGCGTCCCTAACAGCTAACTTGGACCTCGCCCTTCACCAAAGCCATTCGCCCTCGTATGTTTACAACGTGCCGCGTTTATGCAAACCTGCGTAATGTGCGTTTTTACTCGCTTGCTTTCCCAAAAAATCACAAGTGCTTGCGGAGTGAACTTCCGTGCTCTATTCACACACCCGCAAACTAAACCTCACACATTGAACACGGCGCCCACGCCTCCATACCCTCTCTAACAACTCCCCAAAAATACAGTTATGTGGAACACGGAGTAATATGCAGCATGGTATGAGTGCTTAAGCAATGCTCAACCGCGGCGCTAATACAACGTGCGTAGTTCAAACAATTTCACGGAAATTTATGGGCTCAATTCGACAAAACACCACCAACAACACCCGCTTTAAGCTGAGGTTTAACTATACCCGATGACGTCTAACTGCTGGCCTCCCGGCTCTCCTACAGTTACGCGGCATTTTAGTGTCGTTGTGCTCGACTTGGTGAGAGGGGAGCGTGTTCATGACTAGCTTATGTTTAACATAATGTATGTCCGTCTTTTTGTGGAGGAGTGTAGATTACGCTAGCCCGTCATCCCTCTCGAACGCCGATCGGCCTAGGCCGGTCGGCACCGCGGTTCGCTGGGAGCAAGCCGTGCATCCTGAAGGTCGAGCAGCAGTTTCATTTTGCATTTTTTGACGAGTGGGCTTATTTTTTGATCTGTTTTTTATTATAAAAGTTGTTACTGCTTATGCAGGGGGACTGTGGCAATTACTGTGGTTGCTTACAGTTTTTTACCCCCGAGGAACGTCGGCACACATTGCGAATATACTTTTCGATAGGTGTACTCGGTCGAAGCGTACCCGGCCCGATCTTTGCTCATAACTGTTCTAAATGGCTGAGCAGCTGATGGCCGTTCGACATCCGCCGGTCTAGTTCGCTAGTATTGTTGTAAATAAATTTCAATTTCAAGATGTCAACCTCAGCTCCTCGCCGTGCGTTTTGCACATGCAAACAAGAATGCGTGCCGCTTTGGCTGGCCAAGCGATGTTTTTTTTTTTTTTTTCGGGATGTGTTATGTTGCACAGATTTCTTCACCCCCGCGAGGGTTTGTAAGTGCCTTTGCCATAACACACACGGCGGACATTTCTATATGAGGTGTCATCAAAGTCACGAGGATTTGAAGCACCCATGGCCAAGCTTAAACTGCATTGCGCAAAACTACTGGCATTTTTGTAGGGATTATGTGATGGGTCCATGGCAGTTTAAAGTTTTCTCTTTGTTAATAGCGTCCTACTGCATGGTCATTGTGACCATGTCATCACACTTTCCCTTTTGCCAAGCACCTCACCAACCCGCTCGTCGCCCCCTCGCCCAAGCCCCCTATCTAATCGTCACATGCACATTTTCTACCAATGCCAAGGACGAACCGGTGGCACTCAAGCTTACCAAGCATTTTAAGCCCGGTATCGCCCTCAACCTCGGCTGCAAACGTACCACCACCAAAAAGATAATCTCTACCGCTACCAACCGTTGGGGGGTGAAAGTTCAACAAGAGGACATCCGCATTTGTTAGTCTCGGCTCAACCCGGCGGCCCCTAAAAACCAAACACGATTACGCAATTTCCACCCGCTCACCATTGGCACATGCCTAGTTCGTATTGGACGTCGCTCGGTAACACAACAACTCATTTACAAACAAAAGCACACCAACTAAGCCACAAAGTTTTCGTTGACCCCAAGGGCAGCCCCTCCGAAATCTCCACCCAAGGCGCCCCCATCCAAACGAGGAGAAAACCCGAAGCCACCACATATGGATCACATGCCTTGAGCTGAAAGGCCCCAACACCTACCAAACCCGACACTTTATCGCCTCCGCCCTAGCTCCCATTTGAGACGACGGCACGGAGACCATCCCAAACATTGCAAAGGACATATGCAACGTCACACAGTTGATGTGGGATACCTATGGAGCTTACGCCAGCCCCCTACCCACGCCCCGTCATCTACATCGCTCGCCAATCCCTCCTACATGCGCTCGACCTTAGGGAAGTCTACTAAACCCGCATAAACATAAACGTGGTCACAGTCGAATTCGTCTCGATCTAGTACACCCACTGCTTGGTCGACGCTACGACGACAGAGTCATTGGTGGCCTTTCCTATCGGCGACATGTTCGCACACTAAACCGTCATTGGCTCGCCAACGCCAAAAGGCATGAAGGCCGGCACATCCCCTACATTCTCAAAAACTTTCTACAAGTGGAGCCTCGAACAAAAAAGCTTTCGTCTTTCCCGCACTAAACACCGTGAACTGTACCAAAAGATCTACTTCAGTACTAATATGCAAATATATGGTGGTGGCCGCCGCCGCCACCCCCATGGCCCACCCACTCGCGCTACCCACCCACTCTTTCACTCTAATTGGTGGTTTCTGCTGCTTTCACTGTAATCAAATGCAATATTTTAAAAATATGGCTTGTCGCCTTGGAATAAAATGATGCCTGTACTTGTATATCCCAATCCCAGAAAAAAATCAAAGAACAAATAATCTCCCAGTCCTTGAAAAGGTCGAGCAGTACTCGGTCGATGACGACGAGTACGCTGCGTGTACCTGGAGTCGATGTACTCATACGATTGAAACGAGTACTCAACGCCGGATCCCCCTGATTACGCGGAAGCTAGAGATATGTAACCATGAGTCATATCAGGATACAGATAAGCAACCGCCCAGTGTATTTTACAACACCGAAAGTTTGGCTGCTTTTATTCGTCAACCGAAGCACACAAATAAATCTTACAAGAAAAAGCAGCGGAGACCACCAAGCAAAAAGAAGAGAAGCAGAAATCTCAAGCATAAAGGTACCCGTACCTGTGGCCTTTATGACATTTCGTGATGATAGTACTTTAGATATGAGTTAGATTCATCCGTACCCAATGGTATTACCGGGCGGATTTTCCCCTTAGCTTTTCCTTTTTCCGTTTTTATTGGTGGTTTCCAATTCCAACTATGCTGCGCGTTCTTTGTTGTAAGCATTTATTATTAGTTTATTGTTAGTACTACCGGTATCCAGTAGAGAGTCGCCTCCCTCGGTCGTCATTTGAGTTTTTCCTATATATTTGCGGGAACAGTCGCCACGCATCAGAATACCAGTACATATATTGGGACCGGTGTGCAGCCATAACTCGAGAAATCACAGCCGCCCGCCAGCAAAACTGTAGTTCCTACCTGACACGATTTTCAAGCTCTGAAACACTTCTGTATCGCACCCACGCTTCAAGCGCACGGCGTCTAAGCACCCATCAGCACTACGAGAGATATACTTGTGCACTTCTCCTACACGCTATCGACAGAACTCCAGATTTTTTCACCACGGTGGGGCGTGAACTACCGAGTCTGTACGTATGGCGCAAACACGAGCTCCACGGGGTTTGTGCCCACCTACCTGCTCACTTGCTCAGCAACGCACCTGTGCGAAAGACTGTTGGGAGTATCCGGCGGGGGGATTTAGTTTTGTAGGAGTTGCAGCCGCCATGATTTCAGCCCCCAGGGTTTCAGACTCCGGTCTCCTGCTTGTGCTTCCGCAGCGACGCCGACTAATTATCAACCCAGGTTACATTTTGTTACTATCTGGGTTTCTTCGGTTGATTTCTCGACTGCCACCTACCACGCGTTTTGTATACCAACCTAGACCTGCAGCGTGAATCCTTGGTTACTATCGGGTATATTGCTAGAGGCTAGTGAGACTGCCGCTGTGCTTCTTGCTGCCTCTGGTTTCTGCCGCGGTTCTATGTCAAAAGTGTTCTGCCGCGGTTCTATGGCAATATTGGTATGTTGCTCACTAATTGCATTTGGGATATTTGCAGGATCGGACGAGCAATCCCTGTCGCTGGAGGTTCGCTGCCAGTTCAAGGGCTGTACCAACGACTTGCTTGGCACTGTGCTTCGGCGATACCGTGTCTGTGACCGGCACCTGGCGGAACCAGTGGTCGTGCAGGACGGGTTGAAGCAACGGTTTTGCCGCCAGTGCCGCAAATTTCATCCTCTGGAGCGGTTTGAGGGCGACAATCGGAACTGTTTGGAGAAGCTGCAGAAGCACAATCAAAGGTACTAAATCTCTCGTCAGCTCAAGATTTTGTCTATGCATGTCTGTTTTGTGAGTAATAAGTCTGTAGGCGTCAGTCTCCACGACCTATGCGACAGATGGGTCGTGCTGCTTGATATTTATTTCCGCTGACTCACTCGAATACCCGTACAGGCGCCGGGCAAAACGGCAGCAAAAGAAAGCAACCTGCGATGAAGCGCTAGCCAGCGATTCCACCCCGGAGACTCCTGACGTATGTAGTATACAACTATCGTTGCGAATTCTTGAGCTGAAGTTCACTTGTATACGTGGAACCCGAGTGCAGCGAGTAAGGACATACCTCTTTTTACTGAATGAAACTCGCTCGTCCCCACTCTGAAATGTGCAGCGGAGCGTTTCGGATGACAAAAGTGTCCCGGCGTCTCTGCGGATGGAGTTTCTGAAATTGCGCAGACTTCAGAAGGACTACCATCCGCTCAGCAGCAGCAACTCTCTTCTCACCAATTCCACGGCGCTTCACCAGAGCTGGGACCCCACAAGGGACGGCAATGTGGCGAGCAACTACGTCGAGTACGCTCCCCGGAAACATATTGAGATATTTTTGTGGAGTTTTTGCGAATCGCCTGGAGAATGAACATGTTATCGTAACGTCGCTGAGACGCCACATTTTGTTTGCAATTATTGTTTCCCAGGCTGAGGTCGTACGATGGCCAGTCAGAGACAAACGCGTCTGACTCCCCCGACGGGGCCATTTCGCCGGTGCAGCTGCTGTCGTGGTCCTCGTTTGAGGAACCGTCTCCCTCAAACGAGGGAAGACCTTCTCCAGCCGGTAGCAACGTCGGCGAAGTATCTGATTGCTTTCGCCTTATGGAAGACGGACCCCAAGCATGGGTAAGCTCGCCACTAATAGCCTCTTTGGCTTTTAATTTGGGCCTAAATAATGCTTGATTGCGACTTTTACCTTGCATTCAAACTTTCAGTCCGTGCTAAAAAGTGTGGTGTTTCTCAATTGCGCAGAAATCGACTTTGCGGCCTCATGACTGCATGCACATCTGCGCGGGCCGTGGATGCTTTCTGTGCGGACAAATCGACCCTGCCCTGAATCCTTCGTGTGCCGTACCGGGTTGGAAGCAGCCCCAGCACCGAGCACTGCACCAGCTGCAGTACACTTAAGACTTCCCGCAATGATGGCAAGGCGAGGACCGCACTCTTCCAAGCCACCTACTAGTTACTCAGCTGCAGGCGCTGGCTTTTGACCATGACTTGGCTGTACATTATTTGGCGCCACTGCGTCAAGGAATCCAATAATATTATGTCCCAGTATTTATAAAGTTTCAACCTCCTTGGTCCACTTCCTCACGGCAGGCGTGCAGCGACGGCGACTTGATGCCAGGGTGCATTAAGGCTATTTTGAAAATAAAGCTTATTAATTTGTATAGCAGGACGACAATTTACCGAAGGACAGTTTCTGTTGACTGACTGATTCGAAGAAAACTAGAATTAAAAATCTTGACGTCTTGTAAAAATTCCAAAAGCACACAGAAACGACAAAGCGATAGCAACATGTTTCCACTTCAGCGAACGTGTGTCTCCCAGATAGAACTACCGAACATACGGAGTGAAGCGCCAGCTGTCGTAGCCCCTATCCTGGTCTTGTGACGACATCGCGGAGAGCGACTCAAATTTCCGCCGCACTCGTTTTACCGGCCACGTCCCGAAACGCTGTGTATGTAGCTAATTATGTTTGGTTTTCTAGCTAGGGCATTTGACTTGTGCATTTAAACTTTTTCTTACCTGTACACAGTTTAAGGCCGGTTCTTAGATGAACTTAGCCACCATCCGCGAAAGATGAGATTTAACTTGTGTTGTTTGGTTCTTATGAACCTTCTCCTCTTGTTAGGCTTTCTCCCTGGCACAGCGCGCGCAGCTCATTCGGAATGGAACGGGTTCTTACAGTCGAGCCTCACTTGGTTTGAATTTTAAAGGCTGCTACCTCAGCAGGCCACACTGCAAGTCTCACAGAATGAAAACATGTGCCCTGTCTGATATCAATTGGCGAGGAATCGCTTTTTGCAGTCAGTTGTAGCGGTAGCGGCTGACAAAGCCCTCCAGCTCATCCCGCAGCGACTTGAACGCAGCTGCCAGGATCTCCGCCTCGCTATGTGTCACCCCCTGCAGGCGTCCTGCCTGCAAAAGTGCGAAAGGGGGGGGGGGGGGGGGGGGGGGGGGGGGGGGGGGCAAACAAAAACGCGGAATTCAAAACAACACAGCAGTGTAAATAAATCGCACGTGACTCTCATCAACCACAGCTACCGAGCACAAGCAATGCACTAACGAATCATGACAGGGTTGCCATCCCCGACTACCGACCGTAGGGTTGCGGATCACTCGGGCATCTTTGTTTTGCACCCTCGGGATATGGCACTGGCAGGTAAAGCCCGCACTCAGGCATTATCGGTCGAACTGAGGGCCATCGCCATTTTGAGGGAGACATACGGTGAAAACCCGCGCGGCGCGTCTTTGCTCATAGTGTCCAGTCCGGGCACTGAGTGTATTGTACACAACACAGCGTCGCCGAGCAGAAATAAACCTCCTTTTGATAGCAATACATATAGATTGCTTTAAGGTTTTGCTCTAAAACCCTAAGTACAGTGCAAGTAATGGATATGAATACACAAATACAAAAATATGAAAAAACTTACAAATCAAAATTAATAAATCCCGTACGTACGGGTACATCTAGCTATAAATCGACATGTACGCAACGGGAAGCAGAGACAATGTAAAAACATAAAATCTTACAAGAAAAAGCAAAAAGAGGCGATGTCGAATTGGATTGACTGTCATTTAATCTTATTACAGGAATCACAGGAAGCACCAGAGACACGAGGACAGTAGGGAAAGACTATGATTCCGTCGTCCATTGAATGTGAAACTAAAAAATGAACTGACAATTTGCACGACCTAACGACCTCGCGCCGGCGACACAGCAACGTGAAATAGACCTAACTAAGCAGGCATTACCACACCGTATTCAGATATGCTGCCTATCAACATACGCTGACAGGGATCGCTTCACTTGCTTCTTAGTAAAAGGCAGTTGTCGGTCAATGACAGCGAAATCCAAAGTACAAAATTGCTCTACTAAGAGACGTAGTCTGATGAAATAGGGAGGGCTTAGTCGGAACGAGGGATCACAGCGGAATCCTCACGTACGAATATCTCGACTGCCCGCGCGCGCGCTCTCCGCGAGCACGGGCGCACTACGGCGGCTGGTCAATGAGCGCGATGGACAACCAAATCATTCATCCCTACTGCCCTCGACCGTCAACAAGATTCGGGGGGTAGGATCACCATGTCTTCACTTCGGGCTTAAAACACCAAAATCTTCTTACGAAAACCCGTCTGAGGTACAGCACTCAAGCAACCTAGCCCACACTCATTCCCCACGCGCGGTTGCTTGCGCTACCTTCGTATTTGCACGCCCTATGGTGCCTTTACTTTGCAATTGGATGCACAAAGCGCCCTACTTGAGCTGACCTCGCCAGCCAAAAAGACGAGGGCCAGCGGTAGAACGGTTCGTGCCGGGTAAGCTACCCCTCCTCCCATCGTGTTCACGCAGACATTTCTTACAGAATGAAAGCAAGAACACGCGCAGTGCAGTTGAGCACTGTATTTTGGGGTGCTCATATCTAAGGGAAATCAGGATATAGTCGCGGTTCCAAATTGGCCGTAAGAATGCGAGCGGGCAAGCGGTGGTGAGCAATACTCGACTCGGACTTGCTCTCATGTGGTTGGTTACTGCTGATTATAAGCCGGCGCACATGGTAAGCGCAAACGGTCACGGGGGAGGTGGGCTGAGCTTTGTATTTCATCATTTCATTATTTTCCAACTCTTCTTTTCTGTTATGCACACACACACACACACACACACACACGCACCCTCTCTCTCTCTCTCTCACACACACACACACACACCATTTCGCTATCGCTTCTCTCTCCCTTTCACAATGCACACAGCGAGACGACTTAATCATAATTTCACATTGTTGCACAAATATACAAACATGTATTCATACACAAAGCATATCTCATATTCCTTGATATGACACACATACTATCACACACGCACACATCCCCTCTCTCTCTCTCTCTCTCTCTCTCTCTCTCTCTCTCTCTCTCTCTCTCTCTCTCTCTCTCTCTCTCTCTCTCTCTCTCTCACTCTCTCTCTTAGGCAGGCACATCCTCTCTTTAAATCTTTCTCGTACAAATGAAGACACATACGCACATTATTGGTACAGAGGTTTCATATGTCACATTCGTTTATATGCTGTCAAAAAACACACTTTCACACACAATTATGGATACAGAAACACATTACCTTGCATTTATGTGGACGCAAGTGGACATGCCCACACATCCCTGTTTATATACACACATGGAACCACTATGTCACAAATATTACTGTCCTTCGCACATAAGAGTTACCCTTAGGTCTTTCTTATATCCATATCGTTGATAAACGGGCGAGTAGACGATATCAATTACAGGATAATGGAAAGAAAAATAACGCAAGCCAACCGCACCACCATCAGGAAGTGAACTGACAAAGGACAGCGGATCCGAAGTTTTCTGCTGGGACGCACGCATTCCACTGCGATGCGACTGTTGGGTGACAGAAATCTCATCTGGAGGGCAAGCAGTGAGGTAGCGACTAATTTGTAATTAACACGCGTAACCATTACGTAACAGAAAATTTGAATGAGCATCGCCAATAATGGGCGATATTCTAATAGCTTAGCGATATTCATCGATTTAAATTTTGAAAACCTTCGATGATCTCAGTCCGGAATAAATGAATATGGTTGCCTCAGCCGGTATATTATCGCTTCATGTACTCATATATTTTGTTGCGCGATGATGTCCGGTATCAGTAATTTTAAAATAATTTAGCGTACGGGTATAAACATACCCGGATCAAAATTGCAATGATGGGATGGGATCAAGACAACATAAATTGATGTAGCGAGTAGTATTCATTGATTCCTCGCTAGCAAATATTCATTAGTCGCTACAGAACGGGTCAGCTGTCTGGATGCAGGGAGGGGTCGGGCATTCTTCATATCGCGCTGCCAAGCACAAATAACAAGAGACACTTAGTGAGGATTCGTAAATCATGAGGAGGGCCGAAGTTCACCTGCATTGCGTAGCGCTCGCACATTTCGGCCAGCTGTCCATTCTCGCGCGACTCGCGGCTCCAAGCCAGTCTCGCACTCAGGTCACCCGCCTCGTACTGTTCACACAGCATGTCCTTGGCGCTGGTCGCAACCTGCGCCAGCAAGCGGCCGGGCTGTCACGATCTCGCTGTACATTGTATTAAGAACAACTATAGCGAGCGGATCCGTAGCGAGTACCATTTCGCATCACAGCGATAGGGTTTAGGAACAGCAACAACAAGTCTGATGCGACGCCCACCCCGACTACGCATGCATGACACTTCAAGATTGAAGGCGAACTAGGCTGTATATACTATGTCTGAAAATGAAATGAATTACAACAATCACAAGCATCACAATAATGTTGGTTACTATCCATCATCCACTACAATTAATTAATGACCGTTAGCCGTGCAAGTTCAAGAGGAAAAGGCCTTGAAAAAGCAATGAGACACGAGTACTTGCGAGTGAGAAACACAAAATATCGACTACGTATATCCATAAAGATAAACACAAAGCGTTGGAACCAGAAGAACAACAGCCGATCTGGTGTATATTACGTAGTAAACATCACAGCCCGAGCAAGACAAAGCGATAATCCTGTCCTATATATATGTTAAACCCCAAGTGTAAACTGCGACAGTGTATACACCATACGTACAATGTATATACTGTCTAGCACTTGAGACAGTGTATACACTGTACGCCTGTTTGTGTACAGTGTATACACTGTCTCGCAATATTTCAGACAGTGTATATACTGTCTAGGACTTGAGACGGTGTATACACTGTACGTCAAAATAACGGACAGTGTATACACTGTACACACCGCTACCCCTCTGCTACGTACAATATGGAAACTTGCTGAATGCGAGGCAAAACCCCGTTTTACCGGAGGTTTTTCCCCGTGCGCGGGAGCGCCGCACAATTCTGCAGGATCTGCCTCCGTCATTTTCATTACCGCTAAGATTGGCGCAAAATTGCTATTATTTGTTCGCCACCGCCCATCGCGGTACTGCGCAGAGTCACCGACCGCTGATGCTCTCGCCATTTCGCAGTAGCATCACTCCGATCAGCGCACGTACGCACGACCGACAGCCACCACGGGCGCGGGGCGGACAGTTTGAATTGAAAATATGTACCGGAGGATAGGTCATCGTGCCGCCGACACAACACGAATGGCGCGTCAGAGTCGGCGGGAGGCTCGGAGGGCGGCGAGGTGGGCAGTAGCGCCCAAGCGGCGGGCAGCGGGAATAATACAGGTGTGGGCACCGACGCCGACCCCGTCGCCACCCTGCGAGGCAAATACATATAAAGACAGAGGGGCAGACGGATAGAGAGAAACATACGTACATACATATAGAGAGAGGGAGAGAGCGAGTGCGACACACATACACAATAAAAGAGAGGGAGAGAGAGAGAGCGAGACTAACAGACACGCATGAATACTACACAAAATGAAAGACACAACACATACACGTGTACACATGCACACAATTGCGCGCAATTAAACACACACATACCATAAACACACACACACACACATACACACACACACACACACACAAACTCTCACTCACACACACACACACACACACTCACTCACACACATACACACACACACATACACGCATACACACATGGGCACAAGCATGTACACACATACGAAATCTAGAGAGGGATACACAAAAACAAACCCTGAGAACAAGACACGCTCACATACATACAAACGTACTCACAAGAACAGAAAGTGAGAGGGAAAGAGAGAGAGAGAGAGAGAGAGAGAGAGATAAACTTATAGACACGCGTAAATACTTCACACAATGACAGACACATCACATACACGTGTACAAACACAAACAACTGCGCGCACATACAGACACGAAGATATTTATAAAATGAGACACACACGCACACAGACACACACATAGGTACAAAAATGCACACATATACGGAATATGGACGAATATACAACACAAAAGGGACGGCGATAATGGTCAAGAATTGGAGCAAAGGGGTATTGATAAGGAGGAGGGCGGTGGTGGTGAGGGTGAAACAGAGATATACACACACACACACACACACACACACACACACACACACACACACACACACACACACACACACACACACACACGAGCGCGCGCGCGCACGCACACAAAATCTAGAGAGCAAGACATTGCTTTTGTGCGTGTTTGTTTCAATAATATTCTTAAAGATAATTTCATTCATTACACTCTCATTTATTTCGATTTTTCATGACCACCCCATGTTGCCACCCTGCACAGTTGAGCAGTAGAATCTTCGCTTCGCCTGGTCAGATGATGCAGCACGCTGGCAGCACCGCCCTGTCGCTGCTCATTTGGCTTTTCGCTGGTGTCCTTGTGCTTAGCTCTTCGTTGGTATGTTGCTCCCCTTTCACCCTCGCCTCTCCCCCCCTCTCCCCCCTCTTCCTTTTCCTTCTCCATGTACGGGCTTCACACCTTCAGGGGGCTTACCTGGGTAGGTTCACGCGGAGCTGGCGCCGATGATGCCCAGAGCAAAGAGCGACCGCGACTACATCCACCCCGCCTTTAGCCGCAGCGTCATGGTCTCCATCTCCACCTGCGCCACCCTCGATATCATCATCTGCATTTGATACGACGCGGTACTCCCCAGCGCCGCCATAGCCGCCTCCTCCACCGTCGCGCTCGACGTCGTGCGCGTCACGCTGGGCACCTCGGGCATGACCGTCGCCGGCATGCTTGTCTCCGCCTCCGTGCTCGGCTCCATGAACGTCTCCCTCACGACGGGTGGCCGTCTGTTCTAATCCGCTGCCAGATCGGGTGATCTGCCCACCCCTCTCGGCAAGTTGAGCAAAACCAATCGCACGCCCATTTGGCCGCTGCTCGCACAGGCCACCGCTGTGCTCGCCTTGCTTGCCATGCCGGGCTCCTCTTTCAATGGCCTGGTTGCCTACTTTGGCTCCGCGTCGTGGCTATGGTACGGCGTCACGGGCGGGTCCGTCCTCCGGCTGCGCTCCTCGATGCCATCCGCCCACCCCACCCTTCCGCTGCCCCATCCCGTGCCACAATCCCAGGCGCCGCCTACCAAATCGCCATCTCCGCCGTGGAGGCCTCCACTCGCTCCCACACTCTCGACAACCTTGCGTTCCCCATCGCTGCTTTCACTTGTCACCCACTGTATACCGCTGTCATTCGCTCCGTAGTAACAACAAAAGGCTTGTGACCTTGCTTTTCACTGATTAGATCGCGGATGCAGGTCACGGATGCTGGACTATTTCGTCTCGCAACAAAGCACGGCCTCTTGGCAAGATGTGTGCATGCTTCGTATTTTCATTTGCCAAATATTGGAGTGGAGGCAGCTGGCATGGGCAACGTCTTGCAAAATATGGATGGCGGACAATGGACGGTGTACAAGGATGCTGATGGTAATTGGTTGAAGGGAATGACACTGCGTGAGGCCGCAAAGAAGTCCTCACGCTTTGGTGGACAAGGCTATAGCACCGAAAATTGTTGCGGTTGCAAAGGAAAATGCGACAGTAGACGGTGCAATTGCCTTGCTCACCAACGGTACTGCACCTCAAGTTGCCACCCACGAAATATATGTTGTTCAAACAAACCCCCAACGTCGTAAATGTGCAAGGTTGCCTCAATCTTTAGGTGTCGCCATATTGTAATCATTCTCATAACATCGCCCATGAGATTATAGTTAATTGATGGTACTTGACTAATGATGCACGTATTGGTGTTTATTCGGTATGTGTTTCCCAAACTCATTTGGCCGGTTATAATTCGACAAATGCAAAGGTTATTACGAATGCAAGGAAAGAAGGGATCACTTCTCATCTATATGTAACGATATTTGTATCTATCCCTCACACACACACACACACACACACACACACACACACACACACACACACACACACACACAGTATCTCTCTCTCTCTCTCTATTGCGTTTCCGTCTGTGTGAGAATGTCTTCCAATTTCCTCTCGTTATGTCTCAGTGTCTTCCTCTCTAGATTTCGTGTGCGAGCGTGTGTGTGCGCGCATATGTGTATGTGTGTGTGTGTGTGTGTGTGTGTGTGTGCGTGTGTGTGTGTGTGCATATGTGTATGTGTGTGTGTGTGTGTGTGTGTGTGTTTGTGCGTGTATCCGGTAAAACGGGGTTTTGCCTCGCATTCAGCAAGTTTCCATATTGTACGTAGCAGAGGGGTAGCGGTGTGTACAGTGTATACACTGTCCGTTATTTTGACGTACAGTGTATACACCGTCTCAAGTCCTAGACAGTATATACACTGTCTGAAATATTGCGAGACAGTGTATACACTGTACACAAACAGGCGTACAGTGTATACACTGTCTCAAGTGCTAGACAGTATATACATTGTACGTATGGTGTATACACTGTCGCAGTTTACACTTGGGGTTTAACATATATACTACATTAATTTGCTAAAATCTGTGTATGTGTGTGTGTGTGTGTGTGTGTCTGTCTGTCTGTCGGTGTGTCCCCTCCTCATCATGTCGATTGGATTTTATTACTACAAATGCGATATTTGCTATTTGGAAAAAACACCGACTTGGGGTATGGCGCACTTATTGGGATAAGGATGAGGATTCGTCTTTAACTACTGCGCATCGCTACGATGGGTACAGGAGCAGTATTTCTGTGATTACAAAAATACAGAGTGAGACACACAGTATGTGTGTATAATTACAAAATATATATATATATAATGAGAGTGAAGAAAGTGTGTGTGTGTGTGTGTGTGTGTTTGTTTGTGTGTGAAAAATAAGTATCACGACTATGGGCCTACATGGACTATCCTAATGTTTACAAAAATACTTAGTGACACACATAAGGTTTGTGCTTGTATGATAACATAAATACAAATAACGACAGGCCACTCGTAAATAAATAATAACAGATGACAATCGCTAATACCAGATTTTTGGCGATGTTTGCTTAACTTTCTTCAGAACTATCGAGCAAAATTTATTGAATATTACTTAATATGATAAATTAAAACATCGCTATGAGGAGACATAATCCGATTCTTTACTATCCAGCAATCACGGCTGAGCTCCAGTTCATATAGTATTTGTGTCGCTATTCTGTTCGTTTCAAACCATCTCACACGCGACTGAAATATGTATTAATGTGGTTGAGTAGTGTTATAATAAAAATTAGCGGAGACCACCAAGTGAGAAGACGAAAAGAGAAAAAAACCTGAAAAAACAAGAAAGCATGCCACAGCATCATATGTACTAATCAAATTATTTCAAACGGTCAATAATTTCGTGCTTACGGGCGGAAGAGAGTAACCCGACCCCTATGTGCAATAAATTTCATGATATGTGTCTGCTTGTTAAGCTGAGCATTGACGTAATTGACGGATTGGAGGACTCGCATACACACGAAAAATTTGGCAGGATAAATCCTCAATAACGGCCGTCTTGTTGCAAAATTGCATTTCGATAATTCAAAACATATCGCTATCAGAATCACCTTTAGGTCTTTCATCAGCTGGAAGGATTGTTGATGTACATGTACCCGTACCATCACTGCCATGACAGCTATCGCAAGCGACATTCATAAATGGTCATATTGAAATTATAGAGGTTCAAATTACACTGGGGGCAAGAATAGTCGGGCGTTGCCACGACGTTGCAAATTCTAACCGCTAGAGTGCGCATGACACTGTGGGTAAAACACAGACATGCGTTACCCCTATATGACGCGCCGACACACAGAGGTCGTCCACCTTCTGCCTTTGCGCGAGCACAGCTCACGCAACGGCATCTAGACTCTAGCAATCTAGTAAGGTGACTGATCTCTACTAGCACACGGTGTAGCTACTATCGAAAACACTCACACGGCAACTATGGCAGACAATCTACAAGAACACATGTACCCGACAAGGGACGACAGCGGGGACATCCGAGCGCCACCATCTGCAACGCAGTTTGAAAACTTGTATAATTTTGTTAACCATCTGCTCCTGAAGGTAGACGGCGACCAGACGAAACCGCCACCCCCTACCAAGCAGCATAACATTCCGTCAGTACCTGCCGACGCAGTATATGAGGGTGGGAGCGTGGACGAGTACGCCACGCCCGTATCTGCTCATTCGACCAAGCCATCGTACATCGACCCGCGCGATTGGATCGACTTACTCCCACGAGCGTTCAACGACAATTTACCGCCTGTCAACGCTTCTATACCGGGCCTGTGGACGCCTCGACACGACGAGACTGATTGGTTCCTAACCGAGGAAAAACGAATTTCCTCTCGCGACGAGTATCGACACCTGGCGTGCTATGGCATTTACTCTGCGGCCGCGGACGCGGCGCTCGAAACAGCTATGGCAACGATTCGTTCGACAACCGCTACCGAAGCGGAACGAGCTTACGCGTGGGATATTACAAACGCGGCCGTTCGGACACACACAAGGGTGTCACGCAGGCCGTCGAGTCGCGACTTACCTACGTTCGACGATTCAAAGGCAAGAAGTCCCTTACCGGAGATACCGCGAGGCCGGACAAGAACCTCAAAGACAAGGAAATCAGGGACAAGGAAAAACGAGAGAAGCGCGACAAGGACAAGACTCCCCAACACAAAAAGCCCGAGTCCGAGGCAGAGGGCTGATGGTGTGCACCGCCGCGCCGATTCCTGCAACCCAGCCTCCGACTACATGCGACATCGCGTGCGACGGAGCTGGCGCGAGTGGGAGAAAATCGGCGCGAGCGTGCAAACCTTACACTGGATCCGGGAGGGCGTATCGATACCGTTCAAAAACAACCGCCCACCCCCACGATTCAACCAAGGAGTGTCGTTACTCGATGCTACCCATGCCCAACTAGAATTCGTCGAACGCGAATTAGCGCGCTTTGTACATGCCGGCGCTTGGGAGCCTTCGACCTGCAGCGACTACGTCTCCAGGCTATTCCTAGTACCAAAACCGGGCGTCAACCAGTGGCGATTAATCTGCGATCTACGCCCACTCAACAAGTATTGCGTGCAAAAACGACTCAAGATGGAGATACTACTCGGGGTAAGGCACCTCACCTGCAAGGGGGACTATATGTTCAGCTTCGACCTACAAGACGGGTTTTACGCACTGGGCATCAACCCAACGGACCGAAACTACTTCACCGTCAACGTCCGAGGCCAACTCTACAGACTAGCGGGGCTACCTATGGGTTGGTCCCTATCCCCGTTTTACTTCTGCAAGATGACGCTAACCTTCGTAAACTTCCTGCGCAACCCGGACCCCGAAGCACATATCATGCCGACGAACAGTTGCTCGAAGACCTACCTGAGACGAACGCGGTGGCGCGGCGCCCGGATACTACCCTACGTCGACGACTTTCTACTCTTCGCATCAACATAGGAAGAAGCGCTTACCTTACGCCTACGCCTATCACAGCTGCTCGACCGGCTCGGTCTCCTCCCACACCCCACCAAGGGTTTCTGGACACCAACGCAAGTCGGGCACCATCTGGGTATCGACATCGACACATTGTCAGGCTACTTCTACGCGCCGGAGAAAAAACTCAACAAGATTGCGCAATAGGCCAGACACCTCATCGGCAGAGCTACACGGAACGCGCGTTGGTTACCCGTAAAAGACCTACAGTCACTCGCATGTCAGGCCCAATACCTTTTCTTGGCAATTCCGGCGGCCAGATTCTTCCTCCGCGAACTTCACTCCGTCGTCGGCGAGAAGTGGGGTGGCCTCGTCCGGCTCACCCCCCAGCTACGCCGCGACCTACAGTGGTGGACATAGGTGCCCAGTCAGTCCAACGGCAAGCCCATCCACAAACCCGTAGAAACAGCATATCTACACACGGACAGCTCCGGGTATGGATGGGGCGCGGTCCTAAACGAGCAAGTCGAGGCTCGAGGATTCTGCGGAGCAAGGAAGACGAATAGCAACACATTACTTGGAAGGAGCTGAAGGCCGTCCGTCGGGCTGTCGAGAGTTTCCCACCACAACTGGTAGGCCGCAACGTCCTCCTGCACGAAGACAACCCGGCAATATGTCACATTCTGACTGGCCTGACCTCACGGTCGCGAGTTATGATGGACGAACTACGACGACTATGGTGCCTACTCGACACGAACAGCATCACTATCAGGGCC
Organism: Tetraselmis chui; assembly: GCA_026401115.1. Classification (NCBI taxonomy): domain Eukaryota; kingdom Viridiplantae; phylum Chlorophyta; class Chlorodendrophyceae; order Chlorodendrales; family Chlorodendraceae; genus Tetraselmis; species Tetraselmis chui. The sequence continues at coordinate 57,198 of JAPMLY010001185.1, forward strand.
CGCTACATCATGTCAGCGGCCAACGTCTGGGCCGACACGCTCAGTCGACATCTCGACAGCGACGACTGGAGACTAGACCCGGTACTGTTTGCAGAACTCGATGCGAGGTTCGGAAAACATTCGATCGACCGCTTCGCCTCGGCCCTCAACACCCTACTACCCCGCTGCAACGCAGGCTGGAAGGACCCCACGTGCGAGGCTGTGGACGCCCTCCACCTCTCAGATAACGATTGGCGCAAGGAGAACAATTGGTGCAACCCACTATGGCCCCTGCTACCCAACCTCGTCCAAAAACTTCGACAGAGCGGCGCAGCAGCTACCGTAGTCGCCCCTCGCTTGACAAGAAAGGTCTGGCACCAGGCGCTTACCGAGCTGGCTTCCGAGGAAATCATCATCGCGCCACGCCGAGACTTGTTCCAACCCGGACGGCGGGCACTACGCGGTACAACAGGCAGTCCACACTGGCATGTGACAATATTCCGCGTTCCCTTCCGGCGTGGCTCTATCTAAGGCGAGGAGCGGTCAGTGCTACGTTAGCACTTTTTACGGGAGTACACAACGAGCCAAGAATCCCGCACCCCCAGTCCGGCCGTAAAGCACAGCCCAATTATCGGGTTACCTTCACAGCTACCACCAACCCTTGGATCGAGACGATGAAACCGTACATAACCAAAATTCTCGGTTATATTCTGACGCACTGGGCACGACGACCCTGGCTCTCCTCGCCGCATTATGGGCCCCTAGCACGGCAGCAACGTACGGCTGTACTATCCGCCGCTACTTCGATTTCTGTACGGAACAACGACTCGCGCCGCTAGCGGCCACACCGGCACACATGGCACGCTACGTCGCATGGCTGGGTCAACTAGATACTATCAAAGCCTCGAGTCTCCAGCCGTACTATCAGTAGGCAACGGCTTCTTCAAGGACCACGGCCTCGAAGCAATTGCCATCGGAGATCTGGTCGCGAAAGTGAGGAAAGGCCTAGCGGCCTCGCAAGTCGCGATTGACGACACACCGGTACGGGTCCACCTGCCCGCCTCTATTATCGTAAAAGCCCTACGCATGGCTCAAGCCCTACGACTCCAACTCACGGCGGCCACGTCGCGTGAACTGCTCCAAGCAAGCCTAGCACGAGAATAAGTACGTTTACTACGGGCATGCACTACGGTGGTACTACTCTACTTATTCTTCAGTAGAGGGGGCGCTGGCATAGGCTGCTTAACAGAGGACCTCGTCGCCTCCGAGGCAGACAAACTACGCTTGTACCACCGTACAAGAAAGGGCCAACGCGAAGTGTCAGCGGAACGCAAACTACTATGTCACCTACCGCCCATAGTACACACCGAGGTAATTCACATGCTATTGTTCTTCGACGCTATCCGACACACGCTCTCGGACGGAAAATACCCGACAGCGCGGTGGGCGATTAGCACCTCCGAACGACACGAAAAATGGACAGCCAACACGCTCACGGGATGGCTCACCGAGGTCACGGTGGCACTACAAGAACGACCCCCAGAAGGTTACAGCTGGACATCACACTCCCTCCGAAAAGGGGCTGCGACAGCCGCCTACAACATCGGCGTTACGCTACAGAAGATCAAACACTTCGGTGGCTGGTCAACGGAGTCCAACGTCGTCCTCGACTACATCGACCCGACCGCCCTTGGAGGACGGTCAGAGTGGTTCCTCTTCGGCTGGCTCACACCATGGGGTGGCCAACCTACGACGAACAACCCGCCCAATGGCGACAACATGGCAAACGGAGCCTCCCCCTGCTTTGTAAATGGTCATATTGAAATTATAGAGGTTTAAATTACACTGGGGGCGGGAATAGTCGGGCGTTGCCACGACGTTACAAATTCTAATCGCTAGAGTACGCATGACACTGTGGGTAAAACACAGCCATGCGTTACCCCTATATGACGCGCCGACACACAGAGGTCGTCCACCTTCTGCCTTTGCGCGAGCACAGCTCACGCAACCCTCCCTCCCGATTCCCTCAATTAGCGTACGTACCGGGCCTTGGGCCCCTTGCGAGCAAAAAATGTAAGAGATCAACACTTTTGGCAAACGGAGCCTCCCCGTGCTTTGTAAATCCATAAAAATATCCAATTCTCGCTGCTCGCAAATCACTTCAAATTAGTTGGTGTAAGAAAACGAGCATAACGAAATTGAAACAGCGAAGACATAAAGGGAATATTGTGCACTTTTGCCACTTCCATCTCAATTGAAATTGAAATTGAAATTGTTTACAACAATACGAGTAAAAACCGGTTGCTGTCTCTGGGCCCCCCCTTTTGCTATGCTCAACCTGTAGTTGGACTTCTAAGCGTGAGGTAGACCGTTAACCACTAATCCCAACCTCTCCAATGGCAGTAACGATACCGTCTAAAACATACCCGTATCCAGGTATTTATAATTTTCTGATCTATACGTATTTTTTTTTGGATACAGTATGAATAATAAAATGTCGCTAGTCTCCACGTTACGCGGCCTGCTCCAGCCGCTGCGGGGTCGCTGATCAGCATGGCTGTCCAGCTGGAGCTGGTCGAGGCGAACCTGCCTGACCTCGGCTCCCGTGCGACTCCGGTCGTGCCGGAGCTTGGGGGGAAAGGCAGGTGAAAAACCCCCCTCGCATAGGTCGTCGTCGGTCCCGCCCCGATCCGTGCTCCACCCCGCCCGAGGTATTAGCCGCTCCTCTCGACGCAGCTCGCCACCTAGCCGAGTCTTCTCTCCTCCTTCGGGGGCTGAGAAGAGAGAATAACTAGGCTGCAGACGGTGTCCGGCTGGCTCTCCTGCCCCCGAGCCAGATTTTCTCCTGTCCCCTGTCCTTTTCCCGTCTGTTTCCAACACCTATCTGATCGCGCTGTGGCCGTCCGTACCCTCCCCCGGTGGTTTACGTTGTTAGGGGGTCGCCTTTACGAGCAGTGTGCCGTTACGATAACCCTAGGCACACTGCCTGAGGCAGCCTATCGATAACCGGGTACCGACTAGGGAAGGGGTTGGAAGAACACAGGGATCGAGTCGCCGGTCCTCAAAAGATGGTGGGTACGGGAATTTTTCCAAAAAACCCCCCGTACCGGGCTTTTCCGGCGGCGGGCGATCCTAAGGACCGCCGCCGCCAGACCGTGCCGCTCCTCCGGCTGCGACCATCCTCCGTCCTGCGTAGCATCAGGCCTCGCCCCCAGGGGAGACTTAAGACTCTCGCAGGGCTGGCGACTACTAGCGAGCGCTGTCCCAAGCGCTGCTTCCCAGCTGTCCGCCGCCAGCTCCAACACCCTCGTCCCTCCGCTGATCCGTCCGTACCCCTTCTCGCCAAAAAATATTTCGCCAACGCCGCCCCCGCCCCCGCCCCATCGTCGGGAGAGTATCTGCGAGTATTTAGTCGCGAAAAAGACATATCGGACCGGTCGAGCGGGAGATCCCTGTGCCGGTGTACGGATATTATGTTTTCCAAAACCCTCCGTACATGGCTTCCCGACAGCTGCTGATCCCGCGGATCGCAGCTGCCGGTACCTCGTTCAGCCCCCTACCGTGCCAGGCCTGGCACGGCTATGGGGTTACCAGCGCCCACCGCGTGGAGGTAGAGGTAGGTGCCGACGGGCCTGCGAGCGCACCCCTCTCCGGGGCCGCCGCCGTTGCGCCGCCGGCGGGCGCCCACTTCCATCTCATCTTACGCGGATGGTGGCTAAATTCACTAATTTACCACGTTGGCGATGCAGTTAAACCGGGACATATTACACTGATATCCCAACAGGTACATGTACCCCAACGTCGCATACGCGCCAAGTATTATTCATCCCCGACGCCACGCCCTGCATTACTTGTACTATCGACATTACATAGTACATTGACGTGAATGCAGACACTATAATGTCTTATGGAAATCCGTCGCAATCAAGGAAAGTACTTCAAATTTAACATTAAGATGAGGCGAGTTTGGCTTACGTAAACGGCAAGCTACCCGATTTTACACAAGTTATCGTGATAGGTAAGCAGATAGGCGGAACGATTGTACAAGGTAGTTCTTTGTGATAGCCAGCGACACACTTCGGTATAAAACCAAAAAACGGGCGGGGGGGGGGGGAGGGGGGCAACCTCAAGCATAGCTTGCATCATCTGGAAGCGCATGTCACTCCGTTGCAGTTCGCGTCTAAAAGGCTCCCCTTCCCGCCGGCGCAGCAGTGCGTCGTACGTGCGCTTCACCTGAGTAAAAAGTTTCGAGCATTACATGTGAAGTAATAGGCGAGACGCAAATTAGGATACAAATACGGCAGCACCCCCTTTTGGCAGAAACACGCATACAAATCGTCATTTTGTCTTGTCGTTGGCTTGCAAATATCGCGGATACGGCCTGTACTGGCGGGTACGGCAAGTAAATGGAGATGACTCGCGAAATCTTTTTTTATCTAATTATATACTAATGGCAAACGCATAGATGGAAAAGTGTGTATACACGGAGGAGGTAATCTATCGCGCTTATTCGTGGGAAGGATGCGGCAGCGCTTTTTATTGCCTGCACATCCTTGCTAGGAAAAAAAGAGTTCTCATTACTAAATACAGAAGCAGATAGAAATAATTAAGCCGGATACAAGCACCGTAGAAAGTTTACCTACGAGTACATGTGTTTTTTTTTTAGTTTCTCATACAGGTACAGGTACAGGTACATATCGTACCGTACCGAAAATATGGATGCAGAATTCTCTATAATCCTTACTGGCACAGGTACAGGTACAGGTACGGGTACCTGTTGCGATCCCATCCGGCCCTGGCGGCAGGTAACGCGCTTCATCAGAAACGACTCGCTTCGGATATCACGAGTACTGCTTTTTTTCTTTCTTTTTTTGGCGCCCCCGCGGGATATGGGACTGCTGTTTCCCTTTTTCGTCTTTTCTTCTCACTTCTTTACATACGCTGGATTCCGCTAGGCTAAATTATTTTTTGGTAGTAGATATCGAGAGTACTGCTAAAGCGAGGTGGCCAATGCACTGGATACGCAAAAGCGAAAGGGCCCAGGCCCACAATAGAATATTTGTACAAGAAAAGGCAGTGAAAAACAAGAAAAACCACCAAGCAAAAAGGAGCAAGGAGGAAAAAACACCACAGGCCTAAGCCCGAGGAACAGGAAGGCATGCCACTGCATTCGTCATTATCATATCATTATTGCGACGAAGGCAGCCAAAGACTGAGGAGGGGCCGTGGGTTTGCGTGCCTCGACATCCCTCACCATTTCCGTACGCAAGGGGAGGGCGAACAGGCGGCATCACTCGTGTATAGCCAGAAAAAAAGCGATGCAACGCAGTCGATTCAATCTAACCAAGGATTACCGATAAAATGTAGGTCACGGCGAGCAAACAGCGACTTACTATCTTATTATCGCGCAGAACAATAAATATGTGGAGTTGCCTTCATACTATCACAATTCATGTGTCGAACGGGCCCATAGACTCATAATCATGACACGTACACATAAGCTCAGCAGGTGGTGAGTGAACTGATGTATTCCAACCAACATTGTGGCTTACCAGCACATATTAACAAGCAGCGCATTGTGGCCCTCAATTCAAATACGTTGTGAACTCACTTGAATACCGGTTATTGTTTTGCTACTTTTGCACATCATGTTTTGTCAGCGAATCGTGACCAAATTGGACAGCAAATGCAATCATGGATACTCCATTTGGAGCGCGTGACCTTGCCGATTAAGAGCTCGGAGAAAGCCGTCGCTCCCAACAACTAATTTGCCAGGCATACAGATACACATCGCTACCGGTGCTGGCGTACGGACGCAAGGTTGCAACTTATTTTACAGGTACTCGTGAAATACGTGTCCGATGTGAATATACGCATTTCGAAAAAATATTCTAAATGTGCCACCAAGATACTCTATATACCGTGGTATAGCGTGATACTTGTACTTCCACAATGTATACGAATCATGTACTATGCCGCGTACACCTAATATTTTTTCACCATCCTTGCCATACAACCAACTGCAGTAGAGCATATCATGCGCGGCTGACATCACGCAGACAGGCACACATGCAGACAGACATGAATACAGACATTGCAAAACACAAAAACACTATATTACCGCGCCTATCATTCAATGTTAATACCACAGACACTCATCCCACGAAGGTCATAATCTCATTGGGGTTCAGCAGACGTTAATTAAGGGCAGTATCACGCAAGGAAGAGAAAGCCGGCAAAGAACGTGATTTCAGTGTTCTAGATTAAGATTGATGCGCGATCGAGTTGACCCAACTAAAACTGCTTAGCCAACGAAAACACGATTAACGAAACCTGACACCATACCAAACTCAGTCACTACGATCATAGGGTTTCCGATTTTGGGGGGACTTCGCTGCGGATGTGCTCTGACAGCATTGTTAACAGAAATAAGTCTCTCGAACAGCGCAAACCCGCAAATGGCGAACCAAAGAAACGCACGGACACAGGTCCGAAACAAGTCCTCGGCAAGTGTGCCAATCCACGTTCAAAACCACTGAAGATTCCGGGAAGCGGCTAAGCAAAAAAAGAAAATTACAACTCCTAGACCGTTATAGCAACGAGTGCTGCACAATTGTAAAGCCGAAACTTGGGAGAACACGAAAATTCGATGAGCGAAAACAACAATATTGCTTGATTATAAAATATATTCAGGGAAGAAACGGTGGTACATCGCGTAATACAATTGGCCATGTCGCTGGTTGGATATTAATATTCGGGATAATAAAGTAGTCGAATAAAGTACCCTCCCATGTATATGGGACTGACAGACAGACCTGCACCGGCACGCTCTACGGGCGGTGTAATTAAGTACCTTATCAGCCGACCCGCGCGCGGACTGCACCACCGCCGTGGCAACGCGCTGAGGGCCGTTGACCACAGGCGCGGCGTAGTCGCGCTCCGGCCACAGCCCCGCCGCGATCTGGTGCAGCCGCAGCGTGACGTGCTCCATCGGAAACGCGGCTTCGTTGGTGTAAAACTTGACGCCCAGTCGCTCCACGCGCGCGCAGGCCTCCTCGAGCACCGCGTTCGGCCCGCTGTCCGCGCTGCTCGACGCGCCTTGCAGTAGGTACCAGTCCCACAGGCGGAGAACGACGTCGGCGGAGTCGACGCTGTGGGTGGAGAAGCCCACGACCTCTAGGCACACGTCCCACATCTCGCACGGCTTGGCGTAGCCGTTGAAGAGCTGGCTGAGGCTCTTCGGCGCCGCCTGGCAAAAAGCAACGGCGAAAATATGAATAAAAAAAACAATCAAAAGATGTAAAATTAACATGTGCAAAGATACTAAAAATAGTTATTGTAAATTTCAAAAAATTACGCGCACCGTTTATATCGGAACTAACGATAAAACGGTCCGAAACATAAACGCCCGGCTGATTATGTTTCGGATTATTTAAAGGATTATTGATAAGTACATTACGATCGGGCAGAGCCGTCCTGAAACAAATAGCATAATATTACGACAGGACTGGCACAAAAACGCAGCATGGCATTTTTGACCAAAGCTAGCAGGTGGGGCCGCAATCCTAAATATCGTGACGCATTTTGACAAGTGACGAGAGATTAGGTCATAATCGAATTCATTTCAGGTAAAATAGTTGAAACTTACGTCCTCGTTTCGCAAGGAAATCAACAAGACACGTTAAATCAAACCTAAATTCCAAGCAATGCACGTAATCCTTTTTTTGCCCATAATCCACACAGAAAATACCGGGCAGGGGACAAACAAAATAGAATTCCACGCAATGTTAATGTGCGCAAATAATGTAGACGAACTACGATATTAAACGATATTCTATAACCCGGAAGCGAAAAACTCGTTACCGTTATTTATTATGAATATTTTAAAATGACTGAACCAGACTTGTGTGGCAGACAACGATAACAGATTACTAGACAGACAAATCAAGTCGTCTGGACAAACAAACAAAGCCCTGAAACAGAATTCTCGAATAAAATATCGCACAAAAATCAGTCAAATCATTTAGGACAATGTTCAAAATATATTCAAGCATTTAAATGGAGTCGCATACGTTGGCTGAAGTTCAGATTTAAGTCCATCCACGACAAGTTACTGGACAGACCTTAAATTTTTGAACCACCCCCAAATGCTCCAAATGCTCCAGGAGTTTCGGAATTTCCCCCCAAAGCGTAAACGCGGTAAAGTAGACATTCGTATCACTACATTATAACCAACTAAAGCAAAATCCACATTGCACTCAAAAGAAAAATATACAAAAATCACGACACGTCAGAAAATACATAAAATGGATGCAGTGCATTGCATTCATTCATTCACGCTCAGCCGCGTTGTCGTGAGGGGACACGTCGTCACGCACAGCCTGCCACAAACAATTCAAAAACCGCATCATGCGCATTCACACCGGCAGCTCGTTCAATGAGACCGGAAAGAAAAAAAACAAGCGCCGCAATCCGAATCATTCCGAGGCGTGTGAAAATAGAAAGAAGTTGTATTGCCGGCTGAGTAACACAGTTCAGGCAAAATAATCGAAACATTCGGTTTTCGCACACAAGACAATACATGCTGAATCCAAACAATGCAGTTACTTGTTTTTTTTCCATGATCAACATAGACAACATTGGGCTAGAGGACATAGTCGTTGAACAATTCCACGCGTTGCAACTTTGCATTCTGTAAAGGCGAAACGTTATAAACGACAAGCGGAAAGAAAATCAATCGTTACTGTCAATTACTGAAAAGTACATATTGGCGTCGTCTGGACAAAAACCAAAGCACGAGCAAAACTCATCCTCATGCTAGATCGCGCTTAGGTAAATCAATTCAATGGCGGCACGGCTACATGTCTACGCAGTTTGATGAAGAAATACATAGTCGAACGTTGGGTGAAGGAAAATTGTAAGTCCATTAACGGAAAATTACTGGACAGATCTGGCTATTTATAGCATACTCCGAACACTCGCGGACGAAACTTTTTTTCTAAAAAAATTAAACGCGGTTACATAGACATACAGATACACGAATAACAAACCTCCATACTGATCATTGTTATTAATAGGTAGACAATAGGGATCATGGCACGTTAGAAAATTCATAAAATTGATACTTCGCATTTATTCATGCTCAGCCGCGTTATAGTGCGAGGATACTCAGCTCGCACAGCCTCCCACAAACATATAAATGGACAGCAGTCAGGCCCATTCGCACCTGCGGCTCGTTCAATGCGGCGAGTCTGCCGCCTGCTGCTCGCCACCGACGCCGGCAATGCGCTCGGCAATTGTTTCTGAAAGCCCATCATCGTCAATTTGGCCTCAAAGTCCTCAATTAGGCCGGCGTCGCCCTGTGATTTGGCCTATTAAACAGAGGGAGAACAGACACAGCTGAGCGTGGAATAAGCGTTTCAGTCGAATTACCAGACGCCGTGCCAATAATAAATGACGGTACATCCACTCGTAAGCTTCAAATACACTATGACGAATGATACAACCTATTTCCCATATCAAAAAGAAGCTAACTCGCTCTGTCAGCGGATGATGAAAAGTTGGACAATGCCGTAATGTTTGTACGTACAGCGCTGCTAATCACCATCCACACAATACACTCATCGACATTTCACTGCAAACAATCAATGTGAATTTGGAGAGAATGGGAAAACATGCCATCTCCGTGAATTGTGCAATAGGCGACTATTCAACAAAATGGTGGCGATCGGCAACGACATTACAAGGCAGGTAGGGGGGAGGTGGTGGGGGGCAAGGCGGCCCCCACGCGCTGTGTTGACCTGCAACACCGTAGACTCGTAACACTTCCAGCGCTACTCCAGTGTCACCTGCTGATGGGCCGTCCCGCTACGGCGGTCTGCCAAAGAGGCGTACACCCGAAGGGGCGGCAGGACAAAAGCGCAACTCTGAGTCAACACAGATTTACCGCAATGCCTACCTCATACCCTTCACCGACAAAGCCAGCAGTCGAAAACAACAGCATGTGACATTGTAATGGGGTTGGGAAACAAAATGTGACATTTCCATATAAAAAAGTGAAGATTTCATATGAACATTGAGAATATCGTAAAATATGCTTGCATGATTAGGTATTATTTAATGGCAACAGAGCGTTGTTCATATGCAACATGCTTGAGTTCATATTTCGGAAAAAGGAAAATGGAGGCAAATGCAAAAAGGGTATTGACACATTTGCAACGGTTTCCTTTCACGATTGCAATACCTCGACAAAATATGTGTGTGATAATGTTTGTGCATGCACGACTGCTGCACTCAAAATTTATTGATGTGGCATGGCAGCTACACCACAACCATTGCACTGCGCTTAATGTTTTACTGCAAATAATGCAGAGCTAAATAGTAATTCCTGTCTCACAGTCCGCGATTTTCAGTTTCCTACAATTTTTACACAGCTGCTGCAGAGTGACACCTCGACAGCTCTCAAACCCCTCCCATTCCTATCCTGCTAAAAGGGTGATACAGTCTACGTGACAGCTCACGTATGAAAGACAGCAAATAGTCGACAAGCGCAAATTTGTTTATCAACTTAACTGACAAACTTTAAAGAATGTGGTGGCACTCATTCACGTCTGCAAGTGGCATAGAAAAGGGACGCAGCGGCTGTTCATCTAAGCAGCGCCCGGAACGTCTGCGCGAGTGACGTAAAATTTGGCGAGCAGGTCGAGGTGAGTGAGCTGCTCGGGGGAGAGGGGGCCGAAGGGGAGGCCGGGGGAGTCCAGGCCGCCGGCGCGCAGCAGGTAGGTCTCGAGGTAAGAGGCGTTGGCGTTCAGCTGCAACAGCTCCGTCCCCAGCCCCAGCGCCACCATCCCACGTTACATCATAACATCACCTCGTGAAAGTAGGGGACACTGAACTGCACGGCAACCTGCGACGGTCACATTGGGTTGCAGCGTCACGGCACGTTATAGCTTGCGAAGCTTATCACAGTAAATCATCAATAATCACGTTGATACAAGAAACAAAAAATTTAAACATGTTTTGCAAATTAATGCTTACCCGCAATGAAAGAAATACTGAGTTACCGTTAATGTAATGCAATAAATATAACCATTGCGAGTCGTATTTTCACTGAAAAATAAGTCCATGAACTCATTAAACATCAATTATGCATTATGTGAAAAATCAATCAGAGGTATATAGAAAATAGGTTACCATAAAACAAACCTTTTATTTCAAAAGAGTTAAGTAAGGGCATTTTTTGCATAGCATATGACACAATTGGAAGCTGTCTAAAAGTCAATGATAATGCGATGTTATCTACCAATGTGCGCGTACTCAATTTAGACGTAATATTATATGGAAATTGACACTTTTTCCACGCGCTCCACAACTTCAGGTGAGCATGATAATTCAATATGTTGATGCGGTAATCATCACTAAATAAAGGGACGGGGCGGCACTTTAATAAGCGTCTTGCGGTCCTGACCGCGCTGCTTCTCCTTCTCCGTCTCCGCCTTGACGAGGAAGCGGAGGACGGAGAGAATTTGGGTGTAGCAGGCCTCGCGCCGCCCGCGCGCCGCCTTCCCCTCGCCGCCCACCCACATCGGAAAGTCACCGGGGTCCACAGCCGCGGCCGCGGCGCGCAGCGGCAGCTCAACCATCCCTGCAACACAAAATATAGTAATGTCAATGAAAATTACGAGAGTAATGTAAACTAGGCTTCTTTTCAGAAAAAAATATATGCAACACAGACATGCGTGCGCGCGCGCGCACACACACACACACATATGTTCACGCACACACACATATTCGCGCGCATGCGCATAAACAAAAATAAATTCGCATTCAATAACATAAACACACACACACACACACACACACACACACACACACATTTATGTATACGCATATGTTCACGCACACACACATCCTCGCGCGCATGCGCATAAAAATAAAAATAAAAATGGTATTCAATCACACACACACACACACACACACATACACACACACACACACACACACACACGCACACACACACGCGCACACACACACACACACACACACACACACACACACACACACACACACACACACACACACACACACACACACACTCGCACGTCCATTGCAGTCAATGACGAGACAGAAAGAATGCTGGCCACATAGTTCACGCGGGTGGGGCGAAGCGGTGTGAGAGAGTCAGCCCCGGACGATACATATCACAATTCCCACCGAAAGACGTTTCTTTGTGACTGATCGACGCTCACACCAGTCTACCCATATCATCCTGAACAAAATAAGGATACTTGTGGAAATATGGGACAATGCATATTATGGTGAATAGAAATATTGAAGTAGTAAGGGGTCGCATAAGCGTGCGCAATTCCTGCGTGGCTCACAATGATGGAGCCCGCACTGAGTTGGGAAGGGATGGCTCGCTATTATACGCATCAAAAGAAAATGCATCGCCACGATGAAAACAAATCAAAAAACAGTGCCAACAAAGTGAATTATGATACGTAGATGACTTTGGTAAAATAGGTATTAAACTACAGTGCGTTTGTATTATTATTCGTCCCTTCGCACCAGGTCATAGTCGAGCTGCTACACCTGCGGAATCACGACTCCCAGACTGCACGCCACCGGCACGCGCATCAAATTGTCAAGCGCATCATTGGTGAGACCCGTCGCTGCCCCGGGCTCCGAGCTGTTTGCCTTCAGAAGCAGCCTCCGAGCAAGGCTCCGAGCTATTTGCCGGTCCATCTTTAAAAACTTTGAAATCAATTAGTTTCACGTGGCAAAAGGATGATGAACCCTAAACAACGCAACAACAAAATTGAGAAGACAAGGCGCTTTAATTTGTGACAATTCGAAATCGAAGCTGTGATATACATGGTTAAGGTTGAACTGCGGAGCGAAGGAAAACAAGGTTACATAGCTTCAGACGTGGCGGGTGGATGATTGGCGGTTTAATTGGGGTTTAAGGTTTATGGGGAGAAGGAGAGCATGATGGGTGTGCAATTTTCGAGGTTACATCGCTCGAGGAGAGGTAGGGTAGAAACTTGGCGGTGAAACGTAAGGTAGTGGAGGGTATTGGTAAGAGGATTAGGTTAAAATGATTAGGTCTTAGGTAGACAACCCTGATAATTCAAAACAAACACGGTCATATAATAGTATTGTCTGCATATGAAATGTATTACTTGATAAATAAGCACGCGGGATTCTCTAGTTCATCGGTGGTGCACCTTGTAAAACACGCGGTCGTCATCTTTGAAGAAGGAGAGGCAGGCGGTGCCAAGGGCGGTAGCGAGGTGGTTCGCGACGCCGCTCTCCGCCAAAAGGTGCTCAGTCACGAGCGCGCTGATAAAGTGCGCGGTCACCTCCTCACCGCGCTGACTGCACACCAGCTCACGCAGGTCGATGGCCCCCACCTGCCGTGCGGAATACAACACCCGACGGAAAGGCTCGTTAAGAATTTGTGCAGACTCATACATTCCTATATTTCGAGCACCAATTCGCATAGATACTAAACGGTTTTCGTTTTCCTTTAATGGACTTGAATATTGTTTGTATGAAATTATATTGCAGTAATAAGACCAGACAATGCTGACAAACGTAAAAGCGCAATTTGCTCGAATAGTTTGCTAGTTCGCTCATTGTTTTCTTTGCTACCTTGCTTGCGCAAAAGTTTCTCCTAAAGGTTGGTCACAAACCAAAAGTCTTTCTGCATGTTAACATGTCTATATACAGTTTCCTTGTTTATCAACTTGTCTCGCTACTCGACGAGCGGAGGGTTAACTTGCTTTCTTGCGTGCTTGGGTGAGAGAAATTGTGTGTGTGTGTGTGTGTGTGTGTGTGTGTGTGTGTGTGTGTGTGTGTGTGCGTGTATATGTGTGTGTGCATGTATATGTGTGTGGGAGTGTTTGGGTGTGTGTCTCTGTGCGTGTGCGTGAGTATGTATTGTGAATGCCTGTACGTATAGTATACGTAGAGCGACGGAGGGACATAGGCCGTGGCGCCCACATGCCCACGCACCCCCTCCGGCAGTCGCGCCTCCATTCGCCCGATGTGGTTCTTCACGAGAACGGCCAGCATGTGCAGCGCCTCCGCGGAGCGCCCCGCACAGCTACGCACCGCCCGCACACGCGTCCTCCAACCTCCGCCGTTTGCTCTCCGCTGCGCTGTCGCCGCCGCTTCTGTCCGCGGGCGCGTGAAATAGTCCGATCCTGGCGTCGTCGAGGTTGGCTTGTCGTACGCCAAAACAAAGAGTGTTTGGCATAATAACACGGAACCATTGCTATACAAAATGTGCAGAAAATGAAAGCACTTATCATTAATCGTCATTCCGCAAAATTGACAAGCCGGCGCGATTAAATGTGTGTTTTCTATTATTGACGCCTAAATCACCGCTTGAAATATATAGCCTCTAAATAGACTACGAAACACATTATTGGCGCTTCCTTCGACAGTAACAAATGCTGCATAATCCATTCTACCCTAATAAATCTACTTAAAGGCGTTTCACGGAAATTCTACGAGACACAATGAGCAAACGAGACCGCTCCCAGCGACGACGTAAAAATTACGAATATTGTGCCTGATATTCAACATGAACCAAGAGGGCGCAAGATACAACAAAAATATTACGGCCCACATTAATGGCACGATTGTTATCCTAGTATCATATTTACGTGATAGTTATCTGTCCGGATGTTTGTATGTCCGTTAGCTCACCACTTCATCACATTCGGTAAGTACTACAAAATCAGCATCATGATTTAGATTCATGTTTTGGACGTATGAGAACATGATTTGGATTCGAGTTAGCGATGGAAATTGTCTCGAAAGAGTACTGCGCAATGGTACAAGAAGGTGCCTTAAGTACATGACACTTCGATACGATGGGAGGTTACGAAGTGCAACAGCGCCATGCTTTGCGATTTCGTTACGGTCCGCCGTATTCGGTCGGGAGCTTCTCGATATCGTCTTGGGGATGTGGTTTGGTTTGACTTCAAGACTCCACACCGTAATCTTGTTGTTGATGTGACGGTTACAAGTGCTCGCACGAACACCAATGTTCCTCGTATAGGTGCTCGACTCCCACTCCCGGGTAGTCTTGCATTGGGAGCTGAGCATGGCAAACTTGATGCGGACCTCCGCACTTCCGCTTTGCTTGGCACTCATTCGGTTTAGTCGGTCCATGACTACTACCCCTTCGCTAGAGGATGGAGGCCGGTTGGGGCCTATGGCGGTCGAGTTGGTTGAGCGCTTGGCGCTATTTTGGTGGCAGTTCGTCGCTTCCCTGGCACGGGCGTTGTTGACTCTCTTTCTTTGCGTTTTGACAGTTATGTGGAAGTTAGCCTTCTAAAGCTAAGTGCTAGCACAAATATGTTCCGTTCTGATCAATTCTGTCGCTGCTTGATGTTAAAGTGGTGGTGCAAGTGGGAGATGATTAGAAGATGTCTCACTACTTGTACTTTAGCAATATATGTTGTAAGTGAACAAAGGAATTGTTCAATGGTCATGTCACCTCCCTCTACTACTGCACTAGGCTTAAATATCTTTCCGCCTATATAGCTTACGCTTGCTCACACTCGCTTACGTGTAAGGCGTGAGGGCTTTCCAACCGTCGTCAACAGTCTAGCGACGCGGTTCGACTAGCATGGGGAATAACGACGCGGCTCATTTTGCATCGGAAACCTCGCTTAGGCGCGTCTCTTGGCTAGTTAGATGAACTGTGCGTACATGTACGTACCGGGAGGTACTGGTCGTAGAGTACGCATCTGAACCCTTGCTAATATTGCATTAGCGACGTACCCACGTTGTACGTCCGTCCGATGGAAAAGCACGAATAAGGATCAGTAACGAGTACATGTACAATGAAAAATGTACTCGTCACACTTATGTCCGTATGCAACATTTCGATACTCGGATTGCTGTTGTTCCTTTCGGCTTTTTTGGGGGATTTGCGGCGAGAATTCATGCAATGTCTTTCTATTGTTCTTCATGGTACATTGGGTTCTCACCTCCGCGACGCTTTGCAAGAGGGCAATGGTACTGATGTGGCATGCTTTCCTATTCCTTGGGCTTAGATTTTACCCTCTTTTCTTCTTTTTGTTCGGTGGTCTCCGTTGCTTTCGGATGTAAGAATATCAACTTTGTGATTTCGTTACGAGTACACCACATGCCGAAGTAGTTAAATATATTTGCCCGTTAATATTGTGTTTAAAAATGTGTTTACTCTACACAGTTTTGTGTTACCGCCAACCAAGGTTTTTGTCAAACTTCTCCCGCCATGTTAGCTTTTCTCCCTAGCACAACGCGCACAACTCACGAACTATTTATTCGGAATGAAACGATTTCTTACAGTCGCACTTCGCTTAGTTTGAATTTTGAGGGCCGCACAGTCTGCAGGGAGCACTGCAAGTCACATAGAGCCAAAACATGGGCTTTGTCGGATATAAAGTGGTGAGGAATAGCTATTCGCCGTCAGTTGTAGCGGTAGCGACTGACAAAGCCCTCCAGCTCATCCCGCAGCGACTTGAACGCAGCTGCCAGAGTCTCCGCCTCGCTATGTGTCACCCCTTGCAGCCGGCCCGCCTGAAAAAAAGGGGGCGCAAAATAAGAACGAGAAAAAAACTCCGCAAGAATGTAAAATCGCAAGTGACTCTAATCTACCTCATCTACCGCGCATAAGCAATGCACTAACGGATATGGACAGGTTGCCTTTCATGACAACCGTAGTAATGCGCTCCACTCACGCAACGTCGGCCGAACTGAGGACCATCGCCGGTTCTGAGGGAGACATGCGGTGATAACCCGCGGCGCGCGTAATTGCTGATTGTGTCGAGTAACCGGGCAATGCGCAGAATATATCTTCAACTACCGTCGTTGAGTTTACATAAAAAAAATGGTTACAAGAAGAAAGTGGGGGGGGGGGGGGGGGGGAACAAAAGGGCAAGAGTGACAAGAGGATCACGGAATCCAAAGCATGGCAATCGTTGAGTTTACATCCGACAACCTTTGATATAAATGAAGTAGCGATAATCTATGTTGACAAAATTTGCCGTAATTGTAACTGTGCATGTACCGGGCAGACTACGTCGAATTGAATAGGCTTTTATTTCGTTTACACGAAGTATAGGAAGCACCATAGTAGCACGAGGGCACGGAAACAAAAGCAATCATCCCGTCGTCGTCAGCAATCGAATGATGAAAACTAAAAAATGACCTCTCCCCATTTGCACGAACAAACGACCTCGCGCCGGCGACACATCAACGACCTAAGCGGGGTAGAGGTCCGCCGTTATCATATACATAATTATATATCATTTAGGTATGCTGCTCAGCGATAGACGCTGAGAAAAATTGAGTCACTTGCTTATAATCCGTAGAATACGGCCGGCCAATCACAGCGAAATCCCACGTTCAAAATTGCGTTACAATGAGAGGTACATATAACGGGACGTACAGTTGATTGGAAAATCGAATTGAGACCATCCCTGAAGAAAGGCATCGGCTGGTGTGGAAGGTGGGAGTTCATCTTTGGCCGTCACACGCCTACATGCTAAGATCGGAGACCTAGAGAGGTTGGATTTAGGTGGTTTACGGTCTAGCCCTGACTTGTAAGTTCCCTGTATGGCATAGTTGGGAGGGCCCAGAGACAGCAGCCGACGCATCCGGCTTTTTGGTGAAAAACCGGCGCATACGGTACATGTTGTAAACAATTTCAATTTCAATAAGATCGGAGTCACCGGGTTTTGACCACTAAGTTCTACTCACGACAACTAGGGTAGCTCGAATAGCGATTAGCGATGTATACCGCCACAAAAAAAATATGCAAACTGACCCGCCCAAGACCGTCATGCTTGGGGGCGATGCAAAATTTGATGAGAGTGCGCCACAGTCGCTGCGAACAACGAATCGGAGACACTATTTTGAAAGGGCGCTGAACGTTATCAATCACGCAGGGTAGTGAGGCAATGGGGGTCCAGGTTCCCGACTCTTGCCATGCACAGACTCCACCACATACTGTCCTTCGCACATTCATAATCACCCTTGGATCCTTTTTACTTCCCATCATTGATGAAAGGGCGAGCACATGGGATTCATTATGGATGATGGAGAGAAAAAGCAGTCAAGGAAGCCGCATCGCTATCGGAAAGCGAACGGACAAAATGCGGCTGATCAGAAATAAAAAAACCGGCATCATCTATTTAATTGAGTCTCAGGGTACGGGTACATGTGTCTGGATTATAATTCCAATGGTAGACAGCTCCACGCCAATTAATTCATAGTTAAAAAATCGCCTAATAATGATATCTATTATAGTACCTTAGCCGATGGATAGCAAAGACATTTCGTCAGCCGCTACTGGACTCTCAGGTTGGGTGGATCGATGGGGCATTCTTCCTATCGCAGGTAGAAAGACATATGCAGACATACTTGGTGACGAGGACACATGAACTATGAGGAGGGCCGCGGCTCACCTGCATCGCGTAGCGCTCGCACATTTCAGCCAGCTGTCCAGCCTCGCGCGACTCGCGGCTCCACGCCAGTCTCGCACTTAGGTCACCCGCCTCGTACTGTTCACGGAGCATGTCCTTCGCGCTGGTCGCAACCTGCGCCAGCAAGCGGCCGGGCTGTCACAATCTCGCCGTACATTGTAAGTCCAACCCTATCGAGAGAATCCGAAGCGAGTGCATTTAATATCACAGCAATAGCGAAGGTACATTTGAAAATCAAATACATCGGCATTTGTACCGGAACGCAGCCAATGAGCTCCTCGTCAGGGCCATGGCATTTATTTAATGATGCGTTTTCGGTGCACTTTCTGTGCTAGCGAGCGACACACTTCGGTACAGGTAATGAAACAAATTAGACCCGCGGAGGGGGGGGGGGGGGGGGGGGGGGGGGGTCCACCTCAAGCATAGCTTGCATCATCTGGAGGCGCATATCACTCCGTTGCAGTTCGCGTCCAAAAGGCTCCCCTTCCCGCCGGCGCAGCAGTGCGTCGTACGTGCGCTTCACCTGAGTAAACAGTTTCGAGCATTGAATGTGACTAAAAGGCGAGACGCAAACAAAGGTACAAATTCGGCAGCACCCCCTTTCAGCAGAAACACGCATACAAATAATATAATTTTGCTGTGGCGTTGGCTTGCGAATATCGCGAGTGTGGCTGGATTCGCGAATAGAGTAAGTATATAGAGATAGGTCGCAAGGACATCTTGGTGCATGGTTTTAGAGCAAACTCAGAAATGAAACAGTATGCATCGGGATAAGAAAAGCCCTCACGCATCGTGTGCAGGATACGGCAGCAGCGCTTTTTATTGCCAGCGCGTCCTTCTGCGTGCCGGATGCGGATTTTTAGATCCAAAAAGTAAACAATAACGGCAACGCGCATTCAGTGCGGGCAATATCTTCGACACGGATTCAAAAATGATGACGGATCGGCCGGATTCAAATATGACGGAATGACGGATCGGCCCGGGGGGGGGGGGTAGATAGCAATAACAATATACGAGATAGAAGTACTGTAGAGATACGAATACTGCGCGAAATTTGTTTATTTGCGAAATTCAATTTGAGACACAAATAAGCTTGGAAGCCTCCCCTCCTTTTTCTTGTAAGAATTTTTTAAGATACAAATAAGCACGGCGGAAAGTTCGGCTACCCGTACATGTCGTACCGTTGCGAAAATGCGGATACTACAGAATTCTCTAATCCGACTGGTAGAATCAATTTAAGGATCATTACGGCGTGAGGTCCTTATCCGTACCGGTACTGATACAGGTACCCTACCGATACCATCCGGCCCATGCGGGGGTAACGCGCTCCCATCAGTAACGAGTTGTTACGAGTTACTTCGGATATTCGCGAGTACGGGTACTTTCCTGCTACAGAAAGCTAGCGAATGCACTGGATATGCCTGACGAGCGGAAGGACCGAGGTTCTGACTTTTTTACTGCGTTGATTGCTATATCCCATTATTATTGGAATGATGAAAGCAGCCACAAAGTGAGGCGGAGGGGCCATGGGTTTGCGTACCCCGCCATCCCGCACAATTCCCGTACAGAAGGGGAGGGCGAATAGGCGGCATCACTCGTGTGGCCAGAGAAATAGCGAGGCAGCGCAGTCGATTGAATCTCAGGATTAGCGATATAATAGTAAGCAGCATGGGCCACCAAGCAAAAAGAAAAAACAGGGGGGAAATTCCATAATCAAAGATCGCTATAGGAGGTCACGGGAAGCAAAGACAACGAAAAAATATCCCGCAAAACTCTCCCAATATTCATAGTATTACAGTTGATGTGCGAAACAGCCCAACAGCTTAGCAATCATTACATTTAACACAAGCTCACCTGGTGGTGACTGTAGCCATGCATTTCAACCAACACTGAATAAGTGAATGTGACAATATTGATTAGCAAATGCAATCATGGATACTCCATTGAATTCGCGTGACCTTGCCGATGAAGAGGCCTGAGAACGCCATCGCTGCCAACAAATGAACTGACAAGTATACATACAAATCGCTACCGGTACTATTATGGACGCAATGTTGGAAGTCGACCCACAGGAGCACTACGCGAAATATGTGTGCAATGTAAATACATGAGCTGGATTTTAATATGTGCGGACAACATAGAGGCACACATGCCGTGGTATCGCGTGTCACTTGTACTTCTATACAATGAATGGGTTTTCGATATATCGTAGTACACGAAATATGTTTTCATTACGCTGAGAATCTAATACAGTGCAGCTAATAATTCGCGGCTGCCGTCAGACAGACAGACAAAAATTCTCTTAGTTCATTGCAGAAAATAAATCACTGTCTGAGCACGTCAGCTAGCAAACCCTAAACCCAAGTAAAACTGCTAAGCCGACCTTAGAGAAATAATAAATGAAACCTGATACCGTATCACATTATTCCGGTCGCTATTTCGATCATCGTTTTATGTATTTTGGGGGGGGTTCGCCGCGGATGTGCTTTAACAACATTGTCAAAAGGACTAAGCATGTCGAACGGCTCAATCCGCAAGCGCTGAATAAAAGAAACGTAAGGACAAATTTCCGAATTAAGTCCTCGGCAAGCGTGCTAATCCAAGTTCAAAAATACTGAAGTTTCTGAGAAGCGGCTGCGCAAAAAAACAATGACCATTACAAGGCAGTGCTGCACTATATGCTAAAGCCAAACCTCTGATGAGCCCGAAAATTCAATAAAGAGCGGAGAAAAGTACAACCCGTACCCGCAGTGTATGATAACAACAAAATATAAAGGATAGAAGCGGCAATATATCGCGCTACTCCTATAATTGTGCATGTCGCCATGGCCAGTCATATACTAATATTCGGGATAATAAATGGCTAAAAAATACCTTATCAGCCGACCCGCGCGCGGACTGCACCACCGCCGTGGCCACGCGCTGAGGGCCGTTGACCACGGGCGCGGCGTAGTCGCGCTCCGGCCACAGCCCCGCCGCGATCTGGTGCAGTCGCAGCGTGACGTGCTCCATCGGAAACGCGGCGTCGTTGGTGTAAAACTTGACGCCCAGTCGCTCCACGCGAGCGCAGGCCTCCTCGAGCACCGCGTTCGGCCCGCTGTCCGCGCTGCTTGACGCGCCCTGCAGTAGGTACCAGTCCCACAGGCGGAGGACGACGTCGGCGGAGTCAACGCTGTGGGTGGAAAAGCCGACGACCTCGAGGCAGACGTCCCACATCTCTCGCGGCTTGGCGTAGTCGTTGAACAGCTGGCTGAGGCTCTTCGGCGCCGCCTGACAAAAGGCCGGGGAATTGAAGGAAAAAAATTACTTGCACGATTCACATCAGCGAAGATACAGTATAAATTCGGGATTACAAATTTCAAGAAACGCGCTGATTCCCTCATGAAACGGCCGTAAAAAACGGCCTCATGAAACGGCCGGAATTCATCATAAACGGCCGTAAAAACAAGTGCCCTCTAATTAAACAATAAGCTGGTTGAACAAATCGCGCCTAGGGAGACGCGTTGAAAAAAGTAACATAATATTACAACCAGACTATACGTGTTCCAACGAAATAGCGCAGCAAGGCGTCTGACAACAGAGAATGGAAACGGCGCTGCAATCCTAATCATCGCTATGCATTTTGACAATCGACCAAAGCTCAGTCGCTTTCTGATACAGTTCAGGAAAAAAATCTCGGAACATTCATTTTCTGCACATAGGACGAAACTTATAGACGCATTCACAGCAATGCGCGCTAATGTCCTTGTTTTTCGGCAGTAATGAAAATAGGCAGCAGGAGACAGAGGGCATGAAAGCTAACAGTTATTCCCCGTCATAAACATTACTTACAAAATCCATATCAAACTGCGAACATACAGCAGAAATTCTGGATTACAAATTTCAAAAAACGCGCTGATTCCCTCGTACCGTAGTTCATCATAAAACGGCCGTGAAAACAAATGGTCTCTAATATTAAACAACAACCTGGTTGAATGAATCGCGGTCATGGAGAGACGTGTTAAAAAAATCTTAGCACAATATGACAACAAGGCTAAACGTGTCCCTACAAAATAACGCAGCATGGCGTATTATCGGAGCATCCCGTTGGCAACCTGGCGCGCTGCCAAGTACCGCCTCAAAAGTCGGTATCCTTAGTGTATTTGTACACTATGTATGTATCGCTATGCACGGGCCGGCTCTCGGGCGCTTTGTGTCAATCTTCGCGGATACATCTTACGCGCGCGGCGGTCGCGCGCGAGTACGTGTATGCTACGGATGAGCGTGGGACCAAGACTCCCCCAGAGAACGCGCATGTACGGGACGTGTAAGGGCATACAGTCCTATAATATGGCGTCTGGCAACAAAGAATGGAAACGGCGCAGCAATCGTAATCATCGTGATGACAATCGACCAAAGTTCAGTCGCTTTCTGATACAGTCCAGGAAAAAATCTCGAAACATTCATTTCTTGCACATAGGACAAAACTTATAGACGCATTCACAGCAATGCGCGTTTATGTCCTTGTTTTTCGGCAGTAGTGAAAATAGGCAGCAGGGGACAGAGGGCATAAAAACTAACAGATATTCCCCGTCATAAACATTATTTACAAAATTCATATCAAACTGCGAACCTACAGTATAAATTCTGGATTACAAATTTCAAGAAACGCGCTGATTCCCTCATACCGTAATTCATCATATTATGCCCTCAAATATTAAACAATAGGCTGGTTGAACAAATCGCGGTCAGAGAGACGTGTTGAAAAAATAATAGCATAATATTACAACCAGACTAAACGTGTCCCTACAAATAACGCAGCATGGCGTCTGACAACAAAGAATGGAAACGGCGCAGCAATCCTAATCATCGTGATGCATTTTGACAATTGACCAAAGTTCAGTCGCTTTCCGATACAGTTCTGAAAAAACCTCGAAACATTCACAGCAATCCGCGAGATCGTTACATGTGATTGTTACATTCTCGCTTTTTTCCCATAATGAGAATAGACAGCAGGAGGCAGAGGGCATAAAAACAAACAGTCTCTGCACGTAATCAAAAGTGTTCACGACGTAAAGCACGAAATGCCATAAAGGGTATTGACGGGAAGCAAAAAAAATCGTTACCGTCCATCATTGGTAATATACAATGATTGTCAGTGACGGAAACATATTAAACGAAAGTGCAAGATAAACTTTCATCAATACTAGACAAATTAAACGAAAAGAGCCATCTAGACATGCAAACAAAGCACGGGGAAAAGTACCCCAATGCTACATCGCACGAAAATCATTTGAATGTAATGGCGAAAATTTTAAAGTCTACTCTATTTACAAGGGATTATACATACATGTTCGCACGTTGGCTGAAATAAATATTTAACCCCTTTCACGGACACTTATTTAACGGATCTGCCTTTCGCATAGCACATACCCGAATGCTCCAAACGCTCGCGCACTGATGATATTATACAAACAACTCAGTCATGACACCACCTAAATATGCTGCATTGCACTACTAATCACAATAAATATACGGTAATCGTGACACTAAATAAATGCATTCATTTGCACCAATTCAAGATATTGTGCATTAATTCAAGAACAAGCACCACCTTCCGCAAACTGTTAATGAATAAAAAAAAATTCCTTAAATAGTCAAGACAACTCTCACCTGCAGCTCGTTCAATGC
The DNA here is from genome assembly GCA_026401115.1 of Tetraselmis chui. NCBI lineage: Eukaryota > Viridiplantae > Chlorophyta > Chlorodendrophyceae > Chlorodendrales > Chlorodendraceae > Tetraselmis > Tetraselmis chui. The sequence continues at coordinate 81,335 of JAPMLY010001185.1, forward strand.
CGCCGAGTCTGCCGCATGCTGCTCACCGCCGCCGGCGATGCGCTCGGCGATTGTTTTCTGAAAGCCCATCACCGTCAATTTGGCCTCAAAGTCCTCAATCAGGTCGGTGTCGCCCTGCGACTTGGCCTAAGCAGAGAGGGAAACAGACGCAGTCGAACGGCAGCGTCAACCAGCGGTCCAAACAAACACATAGCCAGTCATTAACGAAGTATCAGCTCATAATTATTAAATACCTGACCAAAAACACAGTGTCTCGATATATGATGGGAAAGCGCAACGGATGCTGATTCGATTTGGAGGATGCGGACAGCGCTGCCAAGTATCAGCCACCAAATGCCACTCACAAAAATTTCACTGCAAGTAACCCAAAAATACTTACGTGAAATAGCAAAATTGCGGTCGTCGTTAATTGCGCAACACCGGCTGCTCAGTAAAATGGTGGTGATGTGCAACGACATGGCAAGGCAGGCAATGGAGAGGGAATGGGAGGGGACGGGAGGGGAGGGGAGGAGACGGCGCTGTGTTGACCTGCAACACCGCAGACTCGTAACACTTCCAGCGCTGTGCCAGTGTGACCTGCTGATCGCCCGTCCCGCTGCGGCGCTCCGCCAGAGAGGCGTACACCTGAGGGGGGCCGACGTAAACGCAGCGCAGCTCTTTATCACTACAGACATGTCGCCATGGCTGCACCTGCTCATATACCCCAGTGCCGACGAAACAAATACAATAAAATAATAACAGAATGTGGCATTCCCAACATGGGGAAATGAAATTTGTAGAAACAAAATGTCAGCTACTTGTGGAAAACTATTTTCCGACTGGGTAATCATCCCTCATTCCCATAGGAAACAGACCAATGTTGATATGCGGCACTCAATCATTTATGTTTGCTGTGCGGGAAAAACAAAGTAGGGCACGTAAATATGTAAGAGCATGCACAGAAAAAAAATTCGTGTTGATACATTCAAATTCGATGCGCGCATCCGTTTGCGAGTTGCAAAACCTTGACAATATGTGTGTGTGTGTGTGTGTGTGTGTGTGTGTGTGTGTGTGTGTGTGTGTGTGTGTGTGTGTGTGTGTGTGTGTATGTGTGTGTGAGTGTGTGTGTTTGTGTCTGTGACTGTGTGTGTCTGTGACTGTGTGTGTATGTGTGTGTGTGTATGTGTGTGTGCATGTGTGTGTGTCCGTAACTGTGTGTGTCTGTGTGTACGTGTGTGTGTGTGTGTGTGTGACTGTGTGTGTGTGTGTGATAATGTGTGATAATGTTTGTGTAAGTAGGACTGCTGCACTCGAAATTTACAAATACATATTTTCAAGACCTTCTCACCACAACCATTGCACTGCCGTTGATATTTGGAGACAAAAAATCAAATCAATACAGGCAACACCCCTGTCACAGTCACTGTGCGCTTCTCAGTTTCCTCAAATTTGCAAAACATTGTTGCGAAGTGACACAGCAACAGCCCCGTAATCCCCGCATCCCCTTTCTTACAGTGCAAGAAAGGTATACTCGGCTCGACTACTCGAGAATTAGATACAGCAAATCATTTGCACGTGCGACTTTGTTATCAGCTAAACAGAAAAATAAGATGAAAAGTGGTGGCGCAAGTGTAATAGAAATGGAGCGCCCCGCACCTGAGCAGCGCTGGAAAAGTTTGCGCGGGTGACGTAAAACTTGGCGAGCAGGTCGAGGTGGGTGAGCTGCTCGGGGGAGAGGGGGCCGAGCGGGAGGCCGGGAGAGTGGGCGTCTAGGCCGCCGGCGCGCAGCAGGTAGGTTTCCAGGTAAGAGGCGTTGGCGTCCAGCTGCAGCAGCTCCGTCCCCAGCCCCAGCGCCACCATCTCACGGTACAGCACTTCGTGGAAGTAGGGGTCACCGGACTGCACCGCAACCTGCGATGGCCGCATCGCGTGGCGAGCGTGGATGTTGGTTTAGAATCATTGCAAACAGGAACATGGGGCCATTAGAGATTGATACAAATACACATAATCGTTCAGATTGTTCCACAATAAAAGCATATGTTGCGCTATTGCCTCTATGATGTGGACACATGTGTGTCAGAGTGCGTGTGTGTGAGCAACCGAGTGCGTTAGAAACTGTTCAAGAGTGTGTCCATATGTATGTTCACATCATCCACCCTTGCGTGTGTGTGTCTATGTGTGCATTTGTGGTTGTGTGCGTGTGTGTGTGTCTGTGTGTGTGTGTGCGTGGGTGTGTTTGCACATGCCTAATTGCGTGTGGATGTGTGCATGAATGGGGGGGGAGGGGGAGGGAAATGCTCGGCGGATCCACAAGTGTACACCAAAGCGGATCCGGTGACACTGAATGCTACACGATGCGAGATTCTAACTTGATTCCAATGGCATGAATGAAGGTGCTACATGAACGGGGCGGCACCTTGATGAGCGCCTTGCGGTCCTGACTGCGCTGCTGCTTCTTCTCCGTCTCCGCCTTGACGAGGAAGCGAAGGACGGAGAGGATGTGGGTGTAGCAGGCCTCGCGCCGCCCGCGCGCCGCCTCCCCCTCGCTGCCCGCCCGCATCGCAAGGTTGCCGGGGTCCACAGCCGCGGCGGCGTGAAGCGGCAGCTCAACCACCCCCTGCAAAGCAAAACATGCCAATGTCACTAAGATGTTAAAAATTGTACGTCTTCATTCAAATAAACAAACGCATATTCACACACAGATTTAATCAGACGCATATACACACATTCATTGACACACATTATCACACCTCACACATTTATTCACACACACACACACACACACACACACACACACACACACACACACACACACACACACACATTCATTCAAAAACACACACACACACATCCAGACATCAAAAACAAGGAATGGTAAGATAGACAGAGAATTGGCTACATAGTTGCACATTTTACGCGGGAGTCTTGCAGCGGTTTGAGCGAGTCAGCCCTGGACCCAGATTATGCATTTCACAACTCGCAACCAACGACATCTCTTGGTGACATGACTACTCTTGCACCACCCTCTCCATGCCATCCTGAATAAATGTGGCAAATCTATGGACATGCGAGAAAAAATGTGTGTGTCAGGGTTTCACACGGGATTCATAGGGGCCTAAAAAAAGAAGGGGTTTCGTAAGTGTCCACACTTCGTGCGTGGCACACATCGACCGAACTGCCGGTGATAGTTGGGAAGATAATGCGCAATTAAGCAAATGCATCGCCATTGTATTATGAAGATGGCAATGGTAAAAGAGGTGTGCAGCTATCACGCATTCGTGCGTCCCTTCGCACCTGATAACATCCGAGCTGCGACAGCTGCGGCACCACCACTCCCAGACTGCACGCCAGCGGCACGCGCATCAACATGCCGAGCGCCTCATTGGTGATCCCCTTCGCTGCCCCGGGCTCCGAGCTCTCCGCCTTTTGAAGCAGCCCGCTCGCCTGTTACAACAAATAAATAAATAAAACCCAGGGTCATCACTTCAACACCACCCCATATCGCAAAGTTGTCGCCCACATCTAACATATTAGAAACAACTACAAATATTATCTAATCGTTGTAATACAATGTATGTATCGACTCTGCGCCAACTCGTCGAAAACAGCGACAGTGTATGTTCGTATCGACTCCGAAAGGATGACGAACCCTAAAAGAAGCCATCGAAAGATTTGAGGAGATGTGGCGCTTTATACAGTGGCAACAGATCATAGCAGCCTTAGTATAAATGGTATGAGGGGACTTGTGGAGCCAAGTAGAAACAAGGTGAAATTATTTAACAGGGTTTTAACAGGCTTTTAGGGTTTATGATGAGAATGACAGAAGGATAGAATTGTAATGTTATCATATATAAAACAAATACAGTTGATACTTAGGCTTAACTTTTTAGATTCTGACATTCCTAACATTGTAAAATGACCGAAGCAGGGGAACAATCAAAGTGGTGCATAAAGTAAACAGAACTAAATACAAATACATATTGACATAAATAGCCGGGCACCTTGTAGAACACACGGTCGTCCTCTTTGAAGAATGAGGGGCAGGCGGTGCCGAGGGCGGTGGCGAGGTGGTCCGCCACGCCGCCCTCCGCCGACAGGTGCTCAGTCACGAGTGCGCTGATCAGGTGCGCGGCCACCTCCTCCCCGCGCTGACTGCACACCAGCTCACGCAGGTCGATGGCCGCCACCTGCGCGCGAAACACAACACCCGACGTGAGGCACGCTGAAGGGCGCATGTTCGGACATTCGGTTGTCCTCAACGGAGTCGCAATATACTCGGCCCCTAAACCGTATGCTATTCCGGATACAAACTAGTTTCGGAACGTATTCAGATAAATCATTTTCGGAATATTGAACATTCACAACAAAAGGTGTTATCGTTTATTGCAGCAGTTTCAACGTTATGTTCTCTCGCTCGCTCCTTTGCTTTGCTGAGCTACTTTTCTGAGTCAATTATCACTAAACAACGGTAATGCTGGTATTCCTGGCCACTGCCGGGTTCCTTGATAATTTGGTTCTCGACATACTAAACCATATGTGTCGGTTTTTATCCGCGCGCGCGTGTGCGTGCGTGTGTGTGTGTGTGTGTGTGTGTGTGTATGCGTGCGACGATGATCATGAGCTTGACAGAGAGAGAGAGAGAGAGAGAGAGAGAGAGAGAGAGAGAGAGAGAGAGAGAGAGAGAGAGAGAGAGAGAGAGAGAGAGAGAGAGAGAGAGAAAGCGAGACTGCGAGAGTGTGTGTTTGTATACGAGTGGATGCATGTGTGATTAAGTGTGAGACAGTGGGTGCGTGTGTGTGTGTGTGTGTGATAGAGTGCGTGTATGTACGTATAAAATACAGGGAGGCAGGAGGGTGGAGGCCGGGGCGCCCACATGCCCGCGCACACCCTCCGGCAGTCGCGCCACCAGCCGCCCGATGTGGTTCTTCACGAGGATGGCCAACAGGTGCAGCGCCTCCGCGGTGCGCCCCACACAGCTGCGCACCGCCCGCACGCTGCGCTCCTCCATCGCAAACGCGTCCTCCAACCTCCGCCGTTTGCTTTCCGCCGCGCCGTCGCCGCTGCTGCCGTCCGCGGGCGCCTGAAACAGACCGCTCCAGGCGTCGCCGTGGTTGGCCTGTCACCCGCCAAATGAAGAATTTTGGCATAACAAGGAACCATTACTTCGAAAGTTTGGTTGAATGCAGTACTAAATATTATTCGTCATTCCCAAAACCTGACACACCGGTGCGATCAATTGCGAGTTTTCATAATTGACGTCATAGTCACCACCTGAAATTTAAAACTTCCAAATAAATTACGAAACACGGTATATGGCGCTTCCACACCAGCAAATGCTGCATAAAACATTCTACCCTTAATCTAAATCAAATAGTTTCTCGGGGATGTTTGAAATACACGATGAGCAAACGATACAATCAACTACCAATCTTTTGCTGAAACAAGGAAATGACACGTAAACAATGTAGTAAAACGCAACACAATAATTAATTGACTCGAAAGGCGACGAGTGGGCGACAGAAACTGTGCCTTCGTAATCACAGAACGCTGCCACGAAACCAAATGTGAAATGTGAAAGCGCGTGATTAAGCGGCTCCTTCCGAAGCGAGGAAAGCTGCGTAGCATATTCGACCCGAAATTCAGATACACTCAGACCTACAATTGTTCTCCCTTAGACAATAAGCAAATCAGGGGCGTGTATGTGTGTGTTTGTGTCAGTGTGTCTATATATATGTGTGTGTGAGAGTGTGTGTGTCTGTGTGTGTGTGTGTGTGCGCTTTTGTTCGTATTTGTGTGTGAGAGTGTGTGCGTGTGTGTGTGTGTGTGTGTGTGCGTGTGTGTGAGTGTGTCTGAACGTGTCTGTGTGCGCAACGAAAATGTGTGTGCATTCGCGCGCGCGCGTATGTGTGTGTGTGGGTGTGTGTCAGGGGGGGAGGGCTGCAAGGCCATGCGCACCTGGCTGGGCGCCCATAGTGAGCCGCGAGCCGCGTTCCTGGAGCGACTCACGCCACGCGAGGCATGACGGCTGAGGTAAGAGCCGAGGTAGCGCTGCAGCGCGCGCAGCTTCTCCTCCGCCTCCTGGAACCGCGTGACGGCAACGAACACGATAACAACAAAACGGCAGCACGGGTGAAGGCGCGAGGTTGCCGAAAAATTATATCTACACAATTGATACAACAAAGTAAATATACGTAATGTGCGAGGGCCGCGCTGCCCTGGAAATAATAAATGGTGTCATGAAACCCTTAAATAACCCTTAAAACTTAAACATAAGCTTGGATCAAATTGACTAAATGCGGGGGCAGTGTAGACTCGAGGGCGGGATGAGCTGTGAGCAGATGACTTCGCATGGTTGAGGAAGGGTGTGTGTCGGTGGAATGGCCCGTCACGCGGAAAATAACAGAGCCAAAATGTATCACAAAAGCGGATATAAATGCAATCAATTAGCCAATTGATCAAGAACTGCCAATTAATGAGTGTAACAGCGAATTAATTAATAATTGTCAATAAATTTCACTTAATAAAGACACTCGTTGGTTCAGAGACAGAACTTATTCACTTCCGAGGAAACACAATATCGTCATCGATTTTTCAGCCCCAAGATTCAAATATCGCCTTCAACGGCCCGCCACTCCGTTTAGTTGGGCGACACGATGAACACTTGACACTTACTTGTAATACCGTGCATTAACTTCACCCTAATAAAAAGGAATCGGAACAGCCACCCACTCACCCAACCTTCCACCCATCCATCTATCCACTCACCCTCTCAACCTTCCACCCACTCACCCACACATTCATCCATTCCACTAATGATCAGACTATATTCAATTGGGTCCACCTACATTTTTGAACGCCACTTCAGTCATATTGTTGCAACCATTGTTTCATTGCGATAGCTCGGCACGAAGGGCATCGACAACCAAAGCTGTTGCTCTTTCACAACACATCATATTGTCATTCATTTACTTTCCGAGACTTAACGCCCCTTTATCCTCAAGGTAACACATCAACTGACACCCGTACTGCTCAGCCCTTTCGTAAAAAAACTCGCATTAACAATTCAGAAACGTGTCATCTCTCTCACAATATTCATACACAATATGTCTTTGAGCTTACCTCCAGTTGCGCGATGCTCCACGGACACTTCATGAAACCGCTGCCGCCCGCCACAGGCACCATCACTTTTTTGTCCCACATCAGGCGCACGAGGCGGGCGAGCACGAGGCAGAGCCCCTCGTGCGCGCCGCTGCTCTTAAACTGCGGCTCCAACACCGGGCGGCCCATGTAAAAGGCGCTGCTCGCCAGCTCCTGCCCCGCCAGCGTCGTCCCGTTCTCCACAATGCCCGGCTCGCCGGTGAAGTGCGGGCTCTCAAACACCTGCTGCGCGCCCTGCGCCACTTGCTGCACGCGGTGGAATGGGAAAGGCAAGGTCGGTGGGAGGGTGCGTAACCAATAATTCAGAAAAAGAACTCTAACCCTAAATTCCAGACATGTTTGAGGTTCAGGATGAAATTAAAATAACAAGCAAAAAATAATTGGTGTGCTGGGTAGTAATTTAGAAAATTAATTAGAAAATATAAACACAACCCCCATGATTCAAGTAAGTTTGAGGATAAAAGTTTTAGGAGGACATAAGTTGCGGACTCTGAAATACCTGCTGCGCACCCTGGCGCCACTTGCTGACCACGGTGGAATGGAAAAGGCCAGGTCGGTGGGAGTGTGCGGCGACACAATTTCAGAAAAAAATCTATTTACATATACTAAAACTTAATTTCAAGCAAGTTTGAGGTTTTTGGTTGAAGGATGAAGATAAGCATGAAAATAATTGAAAAAGCCATGAGCCTCGAAAATGGGTATGCTGGCCACACGGATAAACTTTGACACCAGATTACGTAAATATTTACCCGGGTGTTGAGTTTAGCGATATAAGTGAACTTGCAACATCGTCAACTCAAAATTTGTGAGCAAGGGAGACTAACACAAAATGCGTGATCCGAAAAGAAAAGAGATTCCAACATTTAGTGAGACGCAGACATTATAGTAGCAGTACACAGTACATCCGACGAACGCGCCAATTGCCGAGGTAGAATGTAATCAGTGAAAATTAACAGCAAACATGTATAAAATGCCTCACAAATGAATAAACAACCCAGATGACCCAAAGTTTTCAAAAATGCACTTCAGAAAGAAGCAATTGCGATGACGTTCACAAACAATGCCCCTAAATTGTGAGTTAAGCTGTCTTCTCTGCACAGTTTAGGTCAGTTTATCAGGTGGACGATAATTAGGTTTTAATTAGGGGCATAGAGAGTGTGTCTAGGGTTGAGGGGGGCGCGCACTGTCGAGACTTGGCCGATGGGGGCGATGATGAGCATGAGACACATGGCTGCCGACTCGCCGGCACCGTAGCTCTTGAAAAATTGTTCCATCTTGTCCGTTGACCGCTCCTCCAGCATCGCGCACAGCACATCCACGGGACGTCGACGCTCCAGCTCCAGGACGCCGGTGGTGCTGCACATGTGATCACAGCATTATCAATTCCAGACGGAAAAACAAAGTGGGGGGGGGGGGGAGGGAAGGAGGCATTTCTTTAACATAGCCGCACACGCTGAACCCCAATGCTAGAAAATGGGGTAGAATTTTAGAGTTTAAATTGTAATTGCAAAATCCTCAATAATTAAAAA